>CP136055.1:505925768-506149943 GCA_032464435.1 Aegilops umbellulata | reverse complement strand
TGAACCTGGGTGGAGGAGGGGGGCGGGGCGGCCTTGGGCGGCGGAGGAGGGGGGCGGGGCGGCCTGGGGCGGAGGCGCCGGGCGGCAGTGGCGACGGGGCCGGGCCCGGCCGGGGCGGCGGGGCGCGGGGGTGCCGGGGCGCCCAGACGGCAGGGCGGCGGGGGCGGCGGGTGTGACATTCCAAAATTTTTATTTGGTTTTCAGCAAAAACTTTGTTTGTTTTTAAAGAGAGGCCATTTAAAATTTTTGCGAGAAAACCTTCCTCTTAAAAACTTCCTTTTCTTTGACAAGGATTTTTATTTCTGTATCTTCTGCAAACTATGGTGTTTGATCATTTAAAACTTTTTCTCTGTTGGCCCCCTGCTCAAAAACATATTTTTGCAAATTAATTATTTTCTTTTAAAAAGAGAACTCTATGAAATTTGAGGTATTTCATATCTTGAGAACCACCCATGATTTTTGTTTTGCCCCATGTGGTAAAACCCCTCCAAAACCCTTCCCTCCTCCTTTGAACAATCTAAGTTCTCTGTCCCATCAAGTCCAAACCATTTTTGGATTTTATTTAAATTATTTTATCTCTCAAATCTTTTCTATAAATTATTTTGAGCCTGGGTGATTTTCAAAGTAAGTACCCCATTGCATTTGAGTTTTGACCTCAAACCAACTCTCCTGGATAGTCTTTGGTACCTACAACCCAGAACCATCTTGATCCACTCCTTCTCTTTTCAAAATTTTCAAATTGCAACCTCTGCAAGTTTGGACCAGATTTGCCAAATTTGGTGAAATTCATATCTCCTCTTCTCTAAAAATTCCACAAAAATTCAGACAGCCTCCTGGTGCAATGAGAGACCACTCCACCAAAAACCAGCTCAAGGAAAAATCCCTACATGCCAAAATCATTCTGTCAAACACCTGGCATGCACTGTTGCTGTTCATGTTCAGTGAAATTCAGAATTTCAGTGTCGTTTCTTCGTCAGAGTTTCAGTCACGCGGAAACTGTGCATTTGGCACGAGCTCGCAGCCTCACCTTCTTGCCCAGAGCACCACACGCGCGCTTGGCGCCTTCCTGGCGTCGGTGGCGCCCTGGCCCGCCTGCGCCGACATGTCCCGCGGCGGCAGAGCCACCGTAACGGCCGACAGGAGGCAACACTGCGGCATAACGCCGTTCAGCACCGCCCAAACATCCTAAGAGCTCCGCGTGGCCACCTCCTTGCCAGCGCACGCATGCAGCACCGTCGTCATGGCCTGGCACGCGCAGAGCGTGTTCTCTGCCGCCGACGTGCCGCGCGGCCGTTCCGTCGAGGGCAGGCCGTAATCCTCCCTCCCGTGCTGAGTTGGACACTGGGATGGCACCAGTGCTCCTCCTAGATGATGCTCAAGCCCCTAAGCCGACCATCCACCCACAGCGCCGCCGTAATCGCCGGCCGGACTTATCCGTTCACGGTAACCGCCTCGGGCCGGCTATATATAGCCCCCCGAGCTTGCTCTCGCCCCCGCACAACTCCACCACCTCACCAGACCCTGCTAAGCCACGAGTAGTGCCTCAAGGGGCCCTTCTTCCCCAACTCCGGCCGCCCCGTCCCGCCTCGGCCTCCAGCTTGATTCACTGCGGTGAGGCCACCCCCGGCGCCCAAACCTCGTCCGTAGCCTTCTCTTACACCTAGTGCTCTAACCCCCACCTCAATTCGATGCTTGCAGCCCTCTCCGGCGAAATCCATCAACGCCCGAACCACCACCCGCCGGAGTCGAGGCCTCCGTCGACGTGGAGCTCGCCGGCGACCACCACCACCACCAACCAACGCGGAATGGTGCCCTGATCATGGAGGTACCCTCCGATCCTCCTGCCCCGCCGTGGATCGCCGCGGCCCTCTGGCGCCAAAACTCTGCCTCCGTTTTCAAACCTGACGGGTGGGTCCACCCCGTCAGCTTTTTATTCTTTTTGAATCGTTTTCTGGAAACGCCTTCGGGCAAAATACGCTTTCTCCACTGAACTGGCGTATTCGGGACTGAAATGTTTTCTATTTTTATAAAGAGGACCTTAGAAAGTTTCTGTTTCATTACAGAAAGGTCCCTGGACAAAAACACTAATAACTTTTAACCAGAAGAGTATTTTTGAATGATTCTTTTTCTGTTATCTTTGAAATTTTGTCTAGTTTTTTATAAGATTTATTTGAAAAATATTTGGAATAATTTTTATGCACCTCTCGGTATTCACGTTAGCGCGTATGTTTTCTTATTACCGTAGATACCGAAGGAGGTGATGGGGCCGCAAGCTTCACCGAGCTAGGCTCCGACTACTCTGAACCAGGAAAGCATGTTTGAAATTTTGATATGATGAGTGTTTGGCATGTTTGCATTAAGTAGTTTCATGGCATGTTTATGAACATACCGATAAATGTCATATTACATGCATCGTTGAGGCAAGTGAGTTTCGAAAATCCATAAGTGGATGGATGTGAGTTTGCATGGCCATGTGTTGGCATGAGGATGGGCAAGATGGCAGTGTTGTAGCATGCCAGTCTTATGCCATACTATTTGACTTCAGTATCAGCCCGTATCGGTTCGGTTCCAATCCATTTCCCTTCCCGTACTACCACAAGTTTCCCGCAAGGGATATGGCTTAGTAGGTTGCAAATCGCTTTCCTGGTACACACTAAAAGGAGAGGCCAGGATGATGGTTCCATGGCCCTGGATTAAAGCCAGTCATCCAGTCAGGGGGCATGGGTGTTTCCGGTTGGGACGGAGAGGGGGGCACCCCTTAGAGCGCGCGTATATAAATTTGATCCCATGCTATTCGAGATTGTGATCTCCCCGTCTCAAAGTTTTTCTTGTACGTTGTCTAGGGTGATTCCTGACATCGTAAGGTGTGATGGGTGTGTACTGGATCGCTGTGTTTTCTTCGGAAATACCGTAAACGGAACTAGTCCATCGGGACTACGGAAATCCGTTAGCTGTGGGTAATTTTAGTACAACTCTGCAGAGTCATTAATCCTCGAATCCTCTTATCCATGTTCAAGTCCTGCATTATCTTATCCTAACAAGTGTCAGTTTCTGGTGACAGATACTCCGGTGAATCACATGGGTGCTAAGTCCGTTTAAATGTTTATTTCTGTGGATGGACTAACCCGTTTATTATCATGAGTTGATTATTTATTACGAGTATTATCTTTCCTTATAAGTAAGCCCTTTCTACGATGTCGCTCAGACGTCCGACTGTGGCTTTGTTATTATTTACTTTCATTATAAGCCCTTTCTGCGATGTCGCTCAGACGTCCGACTGTGGCATTGTTATTATTTACTTTCAGTAAAAGCCCTTTCTGCGATGTTGCTCAGACGTCCGAATGTGGCATTGTTATTATTTACTTTCAGTAAAAGCCCTTTCTGCGATGTCGCTCAGACGTCCGACTGCGGCAGTACTGTTATTTCCTTTCAATGCAAGCCCTTTCCGTGATGTCGTCCCGACGTCCGTCTGTGGCAGGCATGTCATTTATTTTCAGTTTAAGCCCTTTACGTGGTGTCGCTTAGACGCCCGACTGTGGCATGATCTTTATTTACTTGTTCACCTTTCGAGGCGTCGCTTCAGACACCCGATCGGTCTTTCTTTTATTTTTGTTGGGATTTCAGGCAGACTACCGCCGATTCCCTTTTAGTTACCTTGCCTGCTAAATTCTAAATGTGCATTGGTAAATTAATCATGGCGCATTCATGCATGCATTTGTTATATATTACGTCCGAACTGTCTTGCGAGTACTTTCAAAGTACTGACTGGCTTGTTGATTTGGCCAGATGCTGACGAAGGCGATCTCTTGGATGAAGAGTTCGATAGCGAGTCCGACGCCTAGAGGAGTCCCAGTCAGTCTCGTGCGACCTTGGAGTTGGTCACTGTATTATATTCGCTTCCGCAACTCGAATAAATTCATCGAGCCTCACCTCGACGCTCGATGAGATGCTAGTTTGAGAGTCACGCTATCCACTCCCCACTGTGTTATTCCACCATCACTTTATTCTCGAGTCAGTAGTATGCCACCACACCATTGTGCTATATCCGCCATTATGTATAATTATTGGCGCACTTGTAATAATTTGTTGAGCACTCTCAGCTCGACCATGTAATATATTCGATGCTACTGGCTTATTGTATCAAGAGTTTGTCTATCAGTGGGGTGGGTTTTTCCCCTTACTGGACTCAAAAGACCAGTCTTTCCATAAATATTTTTATTGGAAAACCGGTCATGACAAGCTTAGTACCAGAGCCAGGCTGACTGTAGGAAGCCACTAGGTGCGATCGCTAATCAGTTATTAGCATGATAGAGCTTATTTATATTTTTGCAATTGTAGTCATTTTTCTGACAGTCAGCATATATTTATGATCTGACCATTCAAAATTTTTGCCTACTTTTGTAGATGGCCGACAACAGCTGCGAGTCTCAGACCTTCGCCAACGTGCCCGATGGGTTCGTCAAGCTTCTCTCCTTCATCGTTCAGGTCGCGATGGGGCCATCTGTGCGCCCAGTCGTCACTCTCTGCCAGCACAGAATCAACGACAGTCTGACCATGCACCAGGCCGCGGTGCAGTTCAAGGGAGGGCGTGGTGAGTTACGCCGCTTCCGGTTCTTGGGAAGAGCCATGCCTACGGAGAAGCATGTTATCTAGATGGCAGCCCGCGAGGCGATAGCTCGTCTCAGGGATGTCCTTCCCGCGCTGAAGGCTCGTCGTTACTGTTATCTTCCATGCCATGTGCCCTACACCTGTCACTACGCATTCTCCTGCCCCAGAGGAGAACGAGACGAGGCTTTTCAGATGCTTATTGAGTATCTCCGGGCCTTGGAGGCAGCCTTCGACAACTTGGTGGACGACTTCGTGGCCGCTCGCATGGACTCAATCCATGGCTGTGCTGCCAACAGGAGGGAGCTCCTGCCCACCGCACCGCCACTGACTTTTGTCTCGTCCTTAGCATCTTGTGCACCTACTCGTCGCCTGCCTTCTACCGAAGAGTTCAACCGAGCCATTGCGCCCACTCCAGCACGCACTGCACCACCCTTCGCGCCCACTCCTGTTCGTGTGGTTCCGCCCCTGGCACCCGCTCCATCTACTCGGCGCAGCACTACGCGTATGGAGCGTATTAGCGAGGAGGAGGCCGAGTCCCCCGCCTCGCTACGCCTCACCCTTGGCAGGGCCAAGGATATCATCAACATCTCCGACTGAGTACGCTTAGCCGCCATGCGTTGTACCGCCTTGTAAGAGATGTTGTGAGAAGTAGCTTGTTTGCGCATCATGTAAGAACTGGAGAAGTGCACTAGCCTAAATAACATGTCAGGATTATGTACGCATGTCCTGAATGATGTATTGTATAATTATCGCCGCGTGTAAGATGCGTAAGGAGCAGTCCTTCTTCGTGCGCAAATCGATTTGTTTTCCTTAAGTAATCTTGGCTATTTAAATTATTTGCCAACCTTGTGCATTTATGGATTTAGTTTTGCGACCCTTTCGTTTTTCTTATTGGGTTTTACAAAATATATCCCCAGAGTGAAAAATGTCTCGTCCTTGGACTCGCTCCATGCCAACTCCGCCAGAGGAAAATTATGGCACTCAACCGGACAACAATTTTGCACAAGGGCAGTCAAGTCAATATTATGACACTCAGCCAGGCAACAATTTCACAAAGGGTCAGTCAAGTCAACAAGACAGTGAAATGGCACTTTCCCAAATGTGCCGCCTTTATCAACAAAGTCAGCAGCAACATCGGGAAATGATGAACCAAGTCATCAACATGGGAAATCACCATGGGCAGTATCAGCAGCATTCCAAGTTATCTGAGCTACAGAAGACACGTCCCCCAACATTTTCTCATACTGACAAGCCACTTGAGGCCGAAGACTGGCTTCGAGATATGGAGAGAAAATTAATTATTGCAAAATGTTCAGGCCCCGAAAAGGTACTTTATGCTCCGCACTATCTCACAGGAGCAGTTGCATCTTGGTGGGAGAATTTCCTGCACATGCATCCCAACGAAAATGATATAACCTGGGATGATTTCAAGGAAGGTTTCTGTGGCGCACCCATTCCTAAGAGTATTATGAAAATCAAGAAGAGGGAGTTCGATGACCTCAGACAAAGGAACATGACAGTGTCAGATTACCATAGTCAATTTACTCTATTGTCTCGCTACGCCAATGAAGAGCGTATGACTGAAAGCAAGAAGATGGAGAAATTCCTTGACGGTCTAGCGCCCGCGCTTAAATGCCAACTAGTCATGCACACTTTTCTAGATTTTAAGACACTAGTGGACAAAGCCATTACTCTGGAAAATCAGAGACGCAGTTTGGAAGATTTCCGCAAGCGAAAAAGGGACCAGACTAACCATCCTCGCAATCATCGAAGCAAGACATATTTTCAAAAGGGTGGGACACACAAATCCGCATCCAACGTCTCATGCCCAATCAAGAATTTTCATGCAAGGGACAAGGAGTTCACATATCGCCCCGGCGTTACTTGTTACGCCTGTGGAGAAGAAGGGCATTATGCCAAGCAGTGTCCCAAGCCAAGAAACTTAGCCCCAAAACCAAACAACGGCGGCAACAATACAACGCCCAAGCGAAACAATTTCAATCCCAACAATAACCACAGGAAGGGTCATCTGAACCACGTAACCAAAGAGGAGGCACAAAATGCTCCAGATATCGTACTCGGTACGTTTGTTGTCAACACAATACCTGCAATGGTTTTGTTTGATTTTGGAGCTTCTCACTCTTTTATTTCGAAAAGTTTTGCTTTGCAAAATAAATTTTCGATGCTTCCTTTGGAGAAATCCATGATCATCAAGTCCCCTGGGATTTAGCAAGTCGCTCAGAATTACTGTCAGGATGTGGTTATTGAGTTCAAAGGATTGAAGTTTCACGCCAATCTCATCGTATTGGAAAATAAAGGACTGGATGTCATCCTAGGGATGGACTGGCTAACCACCAACAAGGGTTTTATTGACTGTTTCAACCGGACCGTAATTCTCACACACCACCTCGGGGAGACAATAAAAGTGTCAGCTCAAGAAAGAAAAATACCCCGGCAACCGAGATTGAATAAAGTGGACGTATCTGAGCTAAACAAGGTTCCAGTAGTGTGTGAATTTCCAGACGTATTCCCCGAAGAACTACCAGGCATGCCACCAGACCGAGAAATAGAATTCAGCATTGAGCTAGCACCAGGAACCACCCCCATATACAAGAAACCATACAGAATGGCACCGTCCGAGTTGGTTGAGTTGAAGAAACAAATAAAGGAATTGCTAGACAAAGGATACATTCGAGCCAGCTCCTCACCTTGGGGATCACCAATTTTATTTGCCAAAAAGAAGGATGGAACACTGAGATTGTGTATTGACTATCGAGCACTTAACATGGTCACGGTCAAGAACAAATACCCAATGCCAAGGATAAACGATTTGTTTGATCAACTCGCTTAGGCCAAGGTATTCTCAAAAATTGACTTAAGGTCAGGATACCATCAATTAAATGTGCGAACAGAAGATATCCCAAAAACAGCCTTCACCTCCAGATATGGACTATATGAGTTCACAGTAATGCCATTTGGATTAACAAACGCCCCCGCCTATTTTGTTCACCTCATGAACAAAGTATTTATGAAGTTTATGGACAAGTTCGTTGTGGTATTCATCGACGATATTCTGGTATACTCCAAGACAACAGAAGAGCACGCGGAACACCTCAGGATTGTGCTGGGAGAACTCAGGAAACACCAATTATATGCCAAGTTCAGCAAGTGCGAATTTTGGCTAAGACAAGTAGGCTTTCTAGGCCACGTACTGACCCAAGACGGTATCGCAGTGGACCCGGAGAAAGTCAAGGCCGTACTTGGCTGGAAGTCACCAGCCAGTGTAACGGACATACGGAGTTTCTTGGGAATGGCAGGATATTACCGCAGATTTATTGAAGGATTCTCCACCATAGCCAAGCCTATGACGCAGTTACTCAAGAAAGACAAGAAGTTTGAATGGACAAAAGCCTGCGAGAAAAGTTTCCAAGAGCTAAAACGGAAATTGACGACAGCACCGGTATTAATTGTGCCAGACATACACAAGAATTTTGAAGTGTATTGTGACGCGTCCAGAAAGGGTCTCGGATGCGTGTTGATGCAAGAAGGCAAGGTGGTCGCATATGCATCAAGACAACTTCACAAGCATGAGGAAAATTATCCCACTCATGACTTAGAAATGGCAGCGGTTATTCATGCACTCAAGGAATGGAGGCATTTCTTACTTGGAAATCGATGTGAAATATATACGGACCATAAAAGTCTCAAATATATTTTCACACAGCCAGAACTAAATTTAAGGCAACGACGCTGGTTGGAATTGGTAAAGGATTATGATGTTGGTATCCACTACCATCCAGGAAAAGCAAATGTAGTGGTAGATGCTCTTAGTCGGAACCCCAGCTCCGACGAAAACAGTCTGAAAATCTTCAGACCCGAATTCCAACAAGAATTTGTCAAACTCCACTTGTTAATGGTCGCAGAAGGCACCATAACAAACTTGGAAATACAAGCCGACCTTGTGGAGAGAATTAAAGAAGCTTAGCCTGGTCACCCTAGCATCGAAGGCATCAAAAGAAAGGTGAGTATGGGCAAGTCCTCAGAGTTTTTCATAGACGATGGAGGAATATTATGGTACGGAGACAGACTCTGCGTGCCAAATATAAAGGACCTCAAACAGCAAATTCTAGCTGAAGCCCACACCGCCCCATATTCAATCCACCCTGGAGGAACCAAAATGTATAAGGATATCCAGGAAAGATTTTGGTGGCACGGTATGAAGAGGGACATAGCCACCTTCATTACATGTTGCGACTCTTGTCAACGCATAAAAGCTGAGCATCAGAGACCAGCCGGACTACTGCAACCAAACAAAATACCTGAGTGGAAATGGGATGAAATAGGGATGTATTTTATTGTCGGACTACCTCGGTCACGACACGGGAATGATGCCATATGGGTCATCACCGACAGGTTAACCAAGGTGGCACACTTTATTCCAGTAAAGACGACCCACACCACTCAGAAGCTTGCCAGGATATAGTTTGTCTACATGGTGTCCCGGAGACTATAATATCTGACAGAGGAATCCAGTTCGTCTCGAGGTTCTGAGATCATTTACAACAGGCTCTGGGAACTCAACTAGCCTTCAGTACAGCATACCACCCCCAGACTGATGGGCAAACGGAACGCGTAAACCAAGTTTTGGAAGACATGCTAAGAGCATGTGTCCTCACCTATGGAACCAGTTGGGAAGAAAGCCTACCATATGTCGAGTTCGCGTACAACAACAGTTACCGGGCCAGCCTGCAAATGGCACCATTTGAAGCTTTATACGGACGGAGATGTCGTACCCCACTAAATTGGTCAGAGACCGGAGACAACCGCATCTTCGGCCCAGACATGCTCAAGGAAGTCGAGGAAAAGGTCAAGCTAATCAGAGACCGACTCAAGACCGCTCAAAGTCGACAGAAGAGTTATTACGATCAGAAACATCGTAGAGTCAGTTTCAAACCCGGTGAATTCGTGTACCTAAGAGTATCCCCTATGAGGGGATTGCAACGATTCAAGATTAAGGGAAAGCTAGCACCGAGATTCATCGGACCATTCTGTATAGTGGCACAAAGAGGCACGGTAGCCTACCAGCTAGACTTACCCAAGGAATTATCCGATGTCCACGACGTGTTCCACGTCTCGCAGTTAAGAAAGTGCGTAAGCAACCCAGAGAAACAAGTATCCCACGAGAACATAGACGTGCAGCCAGACCTCAACTATCGGGAACATCTAGTAAAGATATTAGAGGAATCTGAAAGAAGGACCCGACAGAAAACCATCAAAATTTTCAAAGTTCAGTGGAGCAATCACACCGAAAGTGAAGCAACTTTGGAAAGAGATGATTTTCTTCGAGCAGAGCATCCACACTTATTTAAGGATCAGCTGAAATCTTGGGGACGAGATTTTTCCTAAGGGGGTAGCTGTTGTGACATTCCAAAAATTTTATTTGGTTTTCAGCAAAAACTTTGTTTGTTTTTAAAGAGAGGCCATTTAAAATTTTTGCCAGAAAACCTTCCTCTTAAAAACTTCCTTTTCTTTGACAAGGATTTTTATTTCTGTATCTTCTTCAAACTATGGTGTTTGATCATTTAAAACTTTTTCTCTATTGGCCCCCCTGCTCAAAAACATATTTTTGGAAATTAATTATTTTCTTTTAAAAAGAGAACTCTATGAAATTTGAGGTTTTTCATATCTTGAGAACCACCCATGATTTTTGTTTTGCCCCATGTGGTAAAACCCCTCCAAAACCCTTCCCTCCTCCTTGGAACAATCTAAGTTCTCTGCCCATCAAGTCCAAACCATTTTTGGATTTTATTTAAATTATTTTATCTCTCAAATCTTTTCTATAAATTATTTTGAGCCTGGGTGATTTTCAAAGTAAGTACCCCATTGCATTTGAGTTTTGACCTCAAACCAACTCTCCAGGATAGTCTTTGGTACCCACAACCCAGAACCATCTTGATCCACTCCTTCTCTTTTCAAAATTTTCAAATTGCAACCTGTGCAAGTTTGGACCAGATTTGCCAAATTTGGTGAAATTCATATCTCCTCTTCTCTAAAAATTCCACAAAAATTCATACAGCCTCCTGGTGCAATGAGAGACCACTCCACCAAAAACCAGCTTAAGGAAAAATCCCTACATGCCAAAATCATTCTGTCGAACAACTGGCATGCACTGTTGCTGTTCATGTTCAGTGAAATTCAGAATTTCAGTGTCGTTTCTTCGTCAGAGTTTCAGTCACGCGGAAACTGTGCATTCGGCACGAGCTCGCAGCCTCACCTTCTTGTCCATAGCACCACATGCGCGCTTGGCGCCTTCCTGGCATCGGTGGCGCCCTGGCCCGCCTGCGCCGACGTGTCTCGCGGCGGCAGAGCCACCGTAACGGCCGACAGGAGGCAACACTGCGGCATAACGCCGTTCAGCACCGCCCAAACATCCTGAGAGCTCCGCGTGGCCACCTCCTTGCCAGCGCACGCATGCAGCACCGTCGCCGTGGCCTGGCACGCGCAGAGCGCGTTCTCTGCCGCCGACGTGCCGCGCGGCCGTTCCGTCGAGGGCAGGCCATAATCCTCCCTCCCGTGCTGAGTTGGACACTGGGATGTCACCAGTGCTCCTCCTAGATGATGCTCAAGCCCCTAAGACGACCGTCCACCCACAGCGCCGCCGTAATCGCCGGCCGGACTTATCCGTTCACGGCAACCGCCTCGGGCCGGCTATATATAGCCCCCCCGAGCTTGCTCTCGCCCCGCACAACTCCACCACCTCACCAGACCCTGCTAAGCCACGAGAAGAGCCTCAAGGGGCCCTTCTTCCCCAACTCCAGCCGCCCCGTCCCGCCTCGGCCTCCAGCTTGATTCACTGCGGTGAGGCCACCTCCGGCGCCCAAACCTCGTCCGTAGCCTTCTCTTACACCTAGTGCTCTAACCCCCACCTCAATTCGATGGTTGCAGCCCTCTCCGGCGAAATCCATCAACGCCCGAACCACCACCCGCCGGAGTCGAGGCCGCCGTCGACGTGGAGCTCGCCGGCGACCACCACCACCACCAACCAACGCGGAATGGCGCCCTGATCATGGAGGTACCCTCCGATCCTCCTGCCCCGCCGTGGATCGCCGCCGGTGATCGCCGCGGCCCTCTGGCGCCAAAACTCTGCCTCCGTTTTCAAACCTGACGGGTGGGTCCACCCCGTCAGCTTTTTATTCTTTTTGAATCATTTTCTGGAAACGCCTTCGGGAAGAATACGCTTTCTCCACTGAACTGGCGTATTCGGGACTGAAACGTTTTATGTTTTTATAAAGAGGACCCTGGAAAGTTTCTGTTTCATTACAGAAAGGTCCCTGGACAAAAACACTAATAACTTTTAACCAGAAGAGTATTTTTGAATGATTCTTTTTCTGTTATCTTTGAAATTTTGTCTAGTTTTTTATCAGATTTATTTGAAAAATATTTGGAATAATTTTTATGCACCTCTCGGTATTCACGTTAGCGCGTATGTTTTCTTATTACCGTAGATACCGAAGGAGGTGACGGGGCCGCAAACTTCACCGAGCTAGGCTCCGACTACTCTGAACCAGGCAAGCATGTTTGAACTTTGGATATGATGAGTGTTTGGCATGTTTGCATTAAGTAGTTTCATGGCATGTTTATGAACATACCTATAAATGTCATATTACATGCATCGTTGAGGCAAGTGAGTTCCGAAAATCCATAAGTGGATGGATGTGAGTTTGGATGGCCATGTGTTGGCATGAGGATGGGCAAGATGGCAGTGTTGTAGCATGACAGTCTTATGCCATACTATTTGACTTCAGTATCAGCCCGTATCGGTTCGGTTTCAATCCATTTCCCTTCCCGTACTACCACAAGTTTCCCGCAAGGGATATGGCTTAGTAGGTTGCAAACCGCTTTCCTGGTACACACTAAAAGGAGAGGCCGGGATGATGGTTCCATAGCACTGGATTAAAGCCAGTCATCCGGTCAGGGGCCATGGGTGTTTCCGGTTGGGACCGTGAGGGGGGCACCCCTTAGAGCGCGCGTATATAAATTTGATCCCATGCTATTCGAGATTGTGATCTTCCCGTCTCAAAGTTTTTCTTGTACGTTGTCTAGGGTGATTCCTGACATCGTAAGGTGTGATGGGTGTGTACTGGATCGCTGTGTTTTCTTGTGAAATACCGTAAATGGAACTAGTCCATCGGGACTACGGGAATCCGTTAGCTGTGGGTAATTTTAGTATAACTCTGCAGAGTCATTAATCCTCGGATCCTCTTATCCATGTTCAAGTCCTGCATTATCTTATCCGGACAAGTGTCAGTTTCTGGTGACAGATACTCCGGTGAATCACATGGGTGCTAAGTCTGGTTAAATGTTTATTTCTGTGGATGGACTAACCCGTTTATTATCATGAGTTGATTATTTATTACGAGTATTACCTTTCCTTATAAATAAGCCCTTTCTGCGATGTCGCTTAGACGTCCGACTGTGGCTTTGTTATTATTTACTTTGATTATAAGCCCTTTCTGCGATGTCGCTCAGACGTCCGACTGTGGCATTGTTATTATTTACTTTCAGTAAAAGCCTTTTCTGCGATGTCGCTCAGACGTCCGACTGTGGCATTGTTATTATTTACTTTCATTATAAGCCCTTTCTGCGATGTCGCTCAGACGTCCGACTGTGGCATTGTTATTATTTACTTTCAGTAAAAGCCCTTTCTGCGATGTCGCTCAGACGTCCGACTGCGGCAGTACTGTTATTTCCTTTCAATGCAAGCCCTTTCCGTGATGTCGTCCCGACGTCCGTCTGTGGCACGCATGTCATTTATTTTCAGTTTAAGCCCTTTACGTGGTGTCTCTTAGACGCCCGATTGTGGCATGATCTTTATTTACTTGTTCACCTTTGGAGGCGTCGCTTCAGACACCCGATCGGTCTTTCTTTTATTTTTGTTGGGATTTCAGGCGGACTACAGCCGATTCCCTTTTACTTACCTTACCTGCTAAATTCTAAATGTGCATTGGTAAATTAATCATGACGCATTCATGCATGCATTTGTTATATCTTACGTCCGAACTGTCTTGCGAGTACTTTCAAAGTACTCACTGACTTGTTGATTTGGCCAGATGCTGACGAAGGCGATCTCTTGGATGAAGAGTTTGATATCGAGTCCGACGCCTAGAGGAGTCCCAGTCAGTCTCGTGTGACCTTGGAGTTGGTCACTGTATTATATTCGCTTCCGCAACTCGAATAAATTCATCGAGCCTCACCTCGACGCTCGATGAGATGCTAGTTTGAGAGTCACGCTATCCACTCCCCACTGTGCTATTCCACCATCACTTTATTCTCGAGTCAGTAGTATGCCACCACACCATTGTGCTATATCCGCCATTATGTATAATTATTGGCGCACTTGTAATAATTTGTTGAGCACTCTTAGCTCGACCCTGTAATATATTCAATGCTACTAGCTTATTGTATCAAGAGTTTGTCTATCAGTGGGGTGGGTTTTTCCCCTTACTGGACTCAAAAGACCAGTCTTTCCATAAATATTTTTATTGGAAAACCGGTCGTGACAGCGGGGGCGCCGGGGCGGGGGGCGCCGGGGCGGCGGCGGGGTGGTGGGGCGACGGGGCGCTAGGGCGGCAGCGGGGTGGTGGGGCGACGGGGCGGCGGCGAGTACTGGGGAGAGAAAGAGAGAGAGAGGGGCGGGGTGGGGCGCGACCGTTAACGTTAGTGGGGCCCTCCCTCTTTGCCGTCCGCCCCCCTTTGCCATCCGCTTTTTTGCTCTTTGCCGTCCCCTAGCGGACGACAAAGAGGGGGGGCCGTTAGGTTTTTTTAAGCAGCTCATCAGTGGGGCCCCCTCCCTCTTTGCCGTCCGCTAGCCGACGGCAAAGAATCATTGCCGTCCGCTAGCCGACGGCAAAGAACTGGCTGATGGCAAATTAGGTCTTTGCCATCAGCCAGTTCTTTGCCGTCTCCTTTTTGGTAGCTGATGGCAAAGAGCTTCTTTGTCGTCCGCTAGCTGACGACAAAGAGCTGGCAGATGGCAAAGTAGCTGATTCCAGTAGTGTAAGACCTTTGGGATGGCTTACGGTGATAGCTGATTTGATCTTGCTGAAAAACAGAAACTTTTGCGCTCAGTAAAATAATTTTCAAACATGACACAAGCGTGCTTTTGATCTGAAATTTTTACACAAGATTGACATAAAAATTGCCCAGGTTATCCTAAATTGTCAATTTTTTTGGAGTTACATAAGTATTCGAAGTTTTCAGAATGCTACAGACTGTTCTGTTTTCGACAGATTGTGTTTTCTATGTGTTGTTTGCTTATTTTGATGAAATCTATGGGTAGTATCGGGGGGGGGGGGGTATGAACCATGGAAAAATTGAAGTACAGTAGATATTACACCAATATAAATAAATAATGAGTTCACAACAGTAACAAAAACTGGTGATTTATTTTCTTATACTAACGGATCTCATGAGTTTTCTGTTGAGTTTTGTGTTGTGAAGTTTTCAAGTTTTGGGTAAAGATTCGATGGACTACGGAATAAGGAGTAGCAAGTGCCTGAGCTTGGGGATTCCCAAGGCACCCCAAGGTAATATTCAAGGACAACCAAGCATCTAAGCTTGGAGACGCCCCGGATGGCATCCCCTCTTTCATCTTCGTCTATCAGTAAATTTGCTTGAGGCTATATTTTTATTCACCACATGATATGTGTTTTGCTTGGAGCGCCTTGTATGATATGAGTCTTTGCTTTTTAGCTTGCCACAATCATCCTTGCTATACACAACTTTTGAGAGGGACACGCATGAATCATTGTTTATTAGAATACTCTATGTGCTTCACTTATATTATTTTGAGAGTCTCTCTAAACATCATGATAATTTGCTTTGGTTATGAATTTAGTCCTAATATGATGGGCATCCAAGAAGTATATAATAAAAACTTTCATATAAAATGCGTTGAATACTATGTGAAGTTTGATTCCTTATGATTTTTTTGAGATATAAAGATGGTTATTAGAGTCATGCTAGTGAGTAATCGTGGATTGGTAGAAGTACTTGTGTTAAACTTTGTGATTCCCGTAGCATGCACGTATGGTGAACTGTTATGTGATGAGGTCGGATCATGATTTATTTATTGATTGTCTTCCTTATGAGTGGCGGCCGGGGACGAGCGATGGTCTTTTCTACCAATCTATCCCCCTAGGAGCATGCACGTAGTACTTTGACTAATAGTTTTTTGCAATAAGTTTGTGAGTTCTTTATGACTAATGCCGAGTCCATGGATTATACGCACTCTCACCCTTCCACCATTGCTAGCCTCTCTAGTACCGCACAAATTTCATCGGTGCCTTACACCACCGTTTACCTTCCTCAAAACAGCCACCATCCTACCTATTATTGCATTCCCATAGCCATTACGAGATATATTGCCATGCAACTTCCACCATTCCGTCATATTTTGTTCTAAGTTTCGAGTTGTAATTCTTGAGTTGTAAGTAAATAAAAGTGTGATATCATGATTATTAGAGCATTGTCCCATGTGAGGAAAGGATGATGGAAGCTATGATCCCCTCACAAGTTGGGATGAGTGTCCGGACTATATAAAAAATAAAAGAGGCCAGAGAAGCCCACAAAAAATAAAAGAGGCCATACAAGCCCAGCCCAAAAAAATGAGAGAAAAGAGAGAAGGGACAATGTTACTATCCTTTTTCCACACACGTGCTTTAAAGTAGCACCATGATCTTCATGATAGAGAGTCTCTTATGTTTTCACTTTCATATACTAGCGGGAATTTTTCGTTATACAACTTGGGCTTGTATATTCCAATTATGGGCTTCCTCAAATTGCCCTAGGTCCTCGTGAGCAAGCGAGTTGGATGCACACCCACTTAGTTTCTTTTGAGATTTCATAAACTTATAGCTCTAGTGCATCTGTTGCATGGTAATCCCTACTCACTCACATTGATATCTATTGATGGGCATATCCATAGCTCATTGATATGCCTAGTTGATGTGAGACTATCTCCTTCTTTTTGTGTTCTCCACAACCACCATATTCTATTCCACCTATAGTACTATATCCACGACTCACGCTCATGTATTGCGTGAAAGTTGAAAAAGTTTGAGAACATCAATAGTATGAAACAATTGCTTGGCTTGCCATCGGGGTTGTGCATGATTTAATACTTTGTGTGATGAAGATGGATCATAGCCAGACTATATGATTTTGTAGGGATAACTTTCTTTGGCCATGTTATTTTGAGTAGACATGATTGCTTTATTAGTATACTTGAAGTATTATTGTTTTTATTGAAGGAAATATGCCTTAGAGGCAATAATAAAGTTGTTATTTATATTCCCTTATATCATGATAAATGTTTATTATTCATGCCAGAATTGTATTAACCGGAAACTTAGTACATGTGTGAATAGATAGAGAAAACAGAGTGTCGCTAGTATGCCTCTACTTGACTAGCCCGTTGAACAAAGATGGTTATGTTTCCTAACAATGGACATGTGTTGTCATTTGATGAACGGGATCACATCATTAGAGAATGATCTAATGGAAAAGACCCATCCGTTAGCTTAGCATATTGATTGTTTAGTTTTATTGCTATTGCTTTCTTCATCACTTATACATGTTCCTCTGACTATGAGATTATGCAACTCCTGAATACCGGAGGAACACCTTGTCTGCTATCAAACATCACAACATAACTGGGTGATTATAAAGATGCTCTATAGGTGTCTCCGGAGGTGTTTGTTGGGTTGGCATAGATCGAGAGGTAAATATTCATCTATTGGAAGGTAGTATTCGGACATTAGAATGGTTCCAAGTGATTCGGGTATTTTTCCGGAGTACCGAGGGGTTACCAGAACCCCCTGGGGGGAATCATGGGCCTTATGGGCCATTGGGAGAAAAGAGGAGATAGCCCACAAGGGGGAGGCGTGCGCCCCCCTTCCCCCAAGGGGAGTCCGAATAGGAAGGGGAGGGGGCGCGGCCCCCCTTTCCCTCCTTCTCTCCTCTCCTCCCCCTTTCCCCCTTCGTTGGAAGGAAGGGGGGGGGGCGAATAGGACTAGGAGTCCTAGTCGGTCCCCCCTTATGGCGCGCCCCATGGCCGGCCTCCTCCCTCTCCTCCTTTATATACAGGGGCAGGGGGCACCCCATAGCACAACAAATATTCTCTTAGCCGTGTGCGGTGCCCCCCTCCACAGTTTACTCCTCCGGTCATAGCGTCGTAGTGCTTAGGCGAAGCCCTACGTGGATCACATCACCAACACCGTCACCACATCGTCGTGCTGACGGAACTCTCCCTCGACCCTCTACTGGATCAAGAGTTTGAGGGACGTCATCGAGCTGAACGTGTGCTGAACACGGAGGTGCCGTACGTTCGGTAGTTGGATCGGTTGGGTCATGAAGACGTTTGACTACATCAACTGCGTTAACCTAACGCTTTCACTTTTGGTCTACGAGGGTACGTGGACACACTCCCCCCCTCTCATTGCTATGCATCTCCTAGATATATCTTGCGTGATCTTAGGAATTTTTATTGAAATTGCATGCTACGTTCCCCAACAGTGGCATCCGAGCCAGGTCTATGCGTAGATGATATGCACGAGTAGAACACAAAGAGTTGTGGGTGATAATAGTCATACTGCTTACCACCAATGTCTTACTTTGATTTGGCAGTATTGTTGGATGAAGCGGCCCGGACCGACATTACATGATCGCATTCATGAAGCTGGTTCTACCGACGTACTTCGCACACAGGTGGCTGGTGGGTGTCTGTTTCTCCAACTTTAGTTGAATTGAGTTTGACTACGGCCGTCCTTGTTGAAGGTTAAAACATCACACTTGACGAAAAATCGTTGTGGTTTTGATGCGTAGGTAAGAACAGTTCTTGCTAGAAGCCCGTATCAGCCACGTAAAACTTTGCAACAACAAAGTAGACGATGTCTAACTTGTTTTTGCAGGTCATGTTGTGATGTGATATGGTCAAGATGTGATGAGATATAAATTGTTGTATGAGATGATCATGTTTTGTATAAGTTATCGGCAACTGGCAGGAGCCTTATGGTTGTCGTTTTATTGTATGAAATGCAATCGCCATGTAATTGCTTTACTTTATCACTATGCGGTAGCGATAGTTTTAGAAGCAATAGTTGGCGAGACGACAACGATGCTATGATGGAGATCAAGGTGTCAAGCCGGTGACGATGGAGATTATGACGGTGCTTTGGAGATGGAGATCAAAGGCACAAGATGATGATGGGCATATCATGTCACATATTTTGATAGCATGTGATGTTTATCTTTTATGCATCTTATTTTGCTTAGTACGGCGGTAGCATTATAAGAAGATCCCTCACTAGATTTCAAGGTCTAAGTGTTCTCCCTAACTATGCACTGTTGCTATAGTTTGTCTTGCCGAGACACCACGTGATGATCGGGTGTGATAAGCTCTACGTTCACATACAACGGGTGCAAGCCAGTTTTGAACGTGCAGAATAGATATGGCCTCAGAACACTGAGACCTAAAGGTCGAACGTGAACCATATAGTAGATATGATCAACATACAGATGTTCACCATTGAAAACTACTCCATCTCACATGATGACCGGACATGGTTTAGTTGATATGGATCATGTGATCATTTAGATGACTAGAGGGATGTCTATCTAAGTGGGAGCTCTTAAGTAATATGATTAATTGACTTTAATTTATCATGATCTTAGTACCTGATAGTTTTTGCATATCTACTGGTCCCTTGAATTTTAATGCGTTCCTAGAGAAAGCTAAGTTGAAAGATGATGGTAGAAACTACACGGACTGGGTTGATAACTTGAGGATTATCCTCATTGCTGCACAGAAGAATTACGTCCTGGAAGCACCGCTAGGTGCAAGACCCACTGTCGTGGTTCTAAGTCTGACAATAGAATGGGGGTAGGTATGTAGAGGCAAGATCCTAGCTATGGAGGAGTTGTACACGCGAGTTTTACGAGTTCAGGCCCTTCTCGAAGGAAGTAACAACCCTACGTCTCGGAGCCCGGAGGCGGTCGACTGAATTATATGCGTGTGAGTTACAGGGGGTGCGAACCCTTGTTACTGAGGAGGGGGGTGGCTTATATAGAGTCCGCCAGACCCCTCCGGCCCTCAGTTACGTAGGGTTTAAAATACATTAAGATAGGGAGTTACTGGTAATGCCAGGAATAAAGTGACACAATGACCATTAAAGCTACATAATAACCGACCGTTGCAATGCGGAGTGGCTTTAGATTTCCTGGCGGTCAAGTGATAGTCTTCATGGTCGAGTGACTTCAAGTCTGTCGAGTGAACACTTAATGGTCGACTGAGAGATGATTCTTCTTCGAATGCTTCTAGTGATAAAGTGATGTCCTTGGGGAGGGTATCTAGGTCAGGCCTGTGACCCTACCCTAGGTACATGTCTTCGTAATTAGCCCCCGAATGGATTAGGGTTTGAGTGGGGAAGGAGTTGAAAAGACTTCTAACTCATCTTTGCACTTCGGGTGTGTCTGGTCTTGGATCAACGAACCGAAGTGGTGACCTCAACTACGTTTTCAGTCGCCTTGATCCATTCTTGTCTTTGTCGAGTGAACTTTTACTGAAAGAGCTTCGAGTGCTGATGTGGAGGAGATCTTCCGTCTGACAAGTTGTTTTGTTGTCCGTGGATCTCGCGGTATTCGAATTTCGGAAGCGCGCGGGGCAGAGGAAGTTGCAGTAATCGGGCTGGATATGGCAGGGCCGCCTCGATTTCCGCATCGCCTTTTTCGCCACGTATCGCGCGCGCGACTGTTGCGGGATTTGATAAGATTGTCCGGGCCTACAAGTCAGTCACTCAGAAGTAACCTCATATAAGGCGCCAGACCGGGGTTTTTGAACAGTGCGCCTTCCTTCTCCCCCCTCCTTCTTAGATTTCTCCGCTGCGCCTGCTCTCGCCCCAGTGCCGCTGTTCCGTTCGGGCTCCGTCTGCGGCGATGGGGAAAGAGAGCACGGTGGCTCTGGAGCGCGCGAAGAAGGTGATGGTGAAGGCGAAGGGGAAGAAGTCCAGCCGGGGCGGATCTTCCTCGAGGTCTGGCCTGCCGCAGGGCTGAATCCAGGGCGACTGGATCCGCTCGGCGATCTATCGGGACAACATCGACGACCTGGTCGAGGGAGGATTGATTCCCCATGAATCGGCACGGCGCCCGGGGAACAAGACCGAGCCACAACCACGTGAGGGTGAGTGCGTTCTCCTCGCCACTCACATCGACCGCGGGTTTTCCTTGCCTCCACACCCTTTCTTTCGAGGCTTCTTGAATTTCTTTGGGGCGCAACTCCACCACTTTACTCCCAACACCATCGTGTACCTTGCTGCCTTCGTGTCTCTGTGCGAAAACTTCTTGGGTTGCCAACCTCACTGGGGCCTTTTCAAGCACATTTTCACATGTCGCTCCCAGATGGTAAAAAAGGCCAATCCGAGTGACGAGAGGACGCAAGTGATCCAGATGTGCGGGGGTCTTGGGATTCAGATGAGGGGCAAAAGTTCCTTTCCAGCCATGATCCTTCCCGATTCGGTCCGTGGGTGGCAATCGACCTGGTTCTACTGCAAAGACCAGCCGACTCCAGGGCAGTCGACTGGACTTCCCCCTTTTTCCATGGCCCGAGTGGGAAAACCCTCCCCTTTGAATGTGATCCTGGAGGAGAAGGCACAAGTCAAGGTGTTGGTCGATCGAGTAGTTCAACTTGTCCGTGACGGGGTGACTGGTATGGATTTCTTAGAGGTCTTCCTCCGGCGACGCATCCAACCACTTCAAGCTCGTGACCATCCGATGTGGATGTATTCGGGCACTGACGACACCACTCGGACCCATCCAGAAGAGGTCGACGAAACCACGTTGGAGGGGTGGCTGATGAGTTTCTTTGGAAACAAAGATAACCCTAGGGGAGCCAGGAGAATTCCTCCGCTCGACCAATCTTACGAACCAGACAAGGTCTCATTCTGAATTACCGATTGTAATCTTGATTTAATCGTGCAGCTGTTTATGCTTCGCCGACTGACTTTGTTTTGCTTGTTTTCTTCCAGGCCCTTACCGAAATGTACTCGATGCCCAACGGAGAGCAGGAGCAGGATCAGGAGGGGGAGGCAAGTGGAGGTGAAAGTGGCGAGTGGCATTCTGATGGTGAGGGGAAAGAGGAGAGCGACGACTCGAGTGACAAAGGAGAGGTCGATTCGCCTCCTCGCAGGGAGAGGCGATCCAAGCTCGATCAAGATCGGGCGAGCGCCCGTGACAAGGCGATCGCTCAAATTGGGAAGTCGTCAAAGCGTCCTCGGACGTCCTCTCCGGCACCGACTGAGAAAGCCCCAAAGCAGTCCAAGGTTGTAGTGCAGAAGCCTCGGAAGGCGCTGCCAAAAATCAAGATTGACATTCCTGTTGCTTCTGCGTGAGTATTTTTCTTTCGCTTTTACTCGACGTTCTGTGTTGTTTATCTTTCCTTCGGTTTGACTAGATGAATATTGAAACTGGCAGTGCTGCTACCTCTGGGACTTCAGCTTATAAAAATGAGGATGAGGAAATGGAAGATGCGGTCACCTCCAATCTGGGTACAATCTTCATTATTCTGTCTTCCCTTTGTTGACTGAACTGTGATATATCCAATCAGGTGATGTAATTTTGGCGACTGATCTTTTTACAGCTCCCAACGTCATTGACCTCCCCGACGATGATGAGGACGAGCCACAGAAGCCTTTCGGGAGAAGGAATAGGAAACGTCTGCTGGCAAGACGCCTCAGTCGACGCCGGTGGCGGAACCGGTAGTTCAGGACGCCGGCGATGCCAATCGGACTTCTGTATCCTTAGCCATACTGCTGTCGAGTGCTCTACCTTCCGCGTCAGCTACCCAAGCTCCTGCCGATCCACCTTCAGTTTTTGGTACACATCACGTCCTAGAGGACGAAGTGGGTGCTGCCAAAGAAGCTATACGCCAAGCAGGCATCATGATGGAAAAGATGAAGATGGTGCGGGATGCCAGCCAGGCTGCTTATGATGCTAGCTCCACTCTCCAAAGCAATGTTCAGGTTAGCAGATTGTCGATTGACTCTCTTGGCCTGTTCTGTTTAGGATATGGTACCTGAAAACTCTCTTTAAAGGGATCTTTGCTCCTGTACACCGAGTGGGTGTTTTGATTTGTCACCGAGCAGATTCGTACTTTGAGCTGAATTTGATGTTGTCGATTGAATTTCTGGACTAGTGGGGGCACGCTGAGTGCACCCACTGGGTGTAGTCCTCGAGACTATGATGGACTGCGGGCAGTCGATCGTAGTCTTGGATTTTGAATTTCTTCACTCGTTCTGGTCGGGCCATGTCGAGTGGAATTTTGAACCAGTGGGGGCAGCTAAGTGCACCCACTGGGTGTAGTCCCCGAGACCGTGGTCGACTGCTGGCAGTCAACTATGGTCTGAAGACCCTGATTTTTTTGACTCGCGCTTGGAAAAGGCCTTGTCGAGAGTAAACTGAACCAGTGGGGGCATGCTAAGTGCACCCACTGGGTGTAGTCCCCGAGACTACTGTTGGATGTTTGATTTGGCAGTAGTCTTAGAATTTGTTGTATTTATCCTTTTACTCTTCTGAAATAACCAATATTTTCCCCAGTCGACTGACTTGTTCTTTGGTTGCAGAAATCTTGCGATCTTGGAGCTCGCTTTGCCGACCTGGAGAAACAACACATTCAACTCAACCTCGATCTGGAGTTGGCCAAGACAGAGCTGCAGAAAGCCAAGGATGACGCCGCTGGTAAGAAAGACTCGTCGACTGGTTTGTCTTTGGTCTAGATTTCATTCTGCTTTTTCTTAATCAAGCATTATTTCTTTTCAGAGAAACTGAACCAGGCTCTGGCGAAAAAGGATCAAGATCTGGCTGCCACGCAGAAAAAGGCTGATGAGAAAACCGCTCTGGCTGAACAGAAGCTGGCTTTAGTCAACAAATTGGAGGAGGAAAACGCGAAGATAAAATCTGCTCTGGACGAAGCCAATAAGGAAGTAACTCGCTTGAAGAAGGACAAGGTCAATCTGAACGAGAAGATGGAAGGCATCGCCCGCAGGAGGAACGATCTGGAGAGTTATCTGAGGAGCCTTGCTAAGAAGTTGTTTGTCAAGCTTGAAGGTATATTCCTTGTTCTGACTGGTCTGTCCTCGTCGACTCGGCATACAACTATTGATTCACCCTCGGATTGTGCATGCAGAGTTTTGCCGGGACTTCGAGGAGGAGACTGGGAGAATTGAACCAAGCTTGGACCCCATCAACTCCCTGTAGCCGATGAATCTGCCATGAATGTGCTCTGACTGGAATCTCGCATCGACGACATCGTTGACTATCTCGCTCGACAGAAGGTCACAACGTCGCGGATCGCCACAACACTCTGGCCAAGGGCAACGCTCCAGAATGACCTCGAGTATTTGATGACTCGACTTAACGAGATCCTCGGTCGAGTGCAGGAGTGGAAGAAGTCTTCTGCCCGGTGCGGTGCTGATGTGGCTCTGTCCTTGGTTCGCGTCCATTGCAAGGAAGCTCAAGAAGAGAAGCTGGCAGCGATTAAGGTTGCCAACACCAAGAGGCATGAATTCCAATCCTTTATGAAGACTTTCATTGCTGCCGCCACTCGGATTGCCGACACATTGACCTGGATGAATTCGTCGAGCCTGCCAGCCCTCCTCCCGCGGAGTGAACAAACTTTTATGATCCACCTTAAATTTGCCTCGGAATGCCGAGTGATTTTTGTAATCGTTAAACTCCTTCGGGCTGAATGTCCGAGCACTTTGATCCGTGGTCTTGAACCTTTAGGGTTCGTGTGAACTTGATTAATCCCAGGATATGCTTGCGACTGCTTTTGGAATTTATTCTTTGTTTGGAATGACCTTTGTGTTTGAGATGCAACCCTGAGGTGAATACTTCAATCGACATGCGCCTCATCGTCCTTGTGGACAAGGATGGAGCGCACGTTGTATTTGTGGCGCAGCTCCGAAGGAGAAGGTTGCAGTCGACCTGTATCTCGTCGTCCTTGCAGATAGGGACTCTGAAGGAGAAGGTGGTAGTCGACCTGCACCTCGTCGTCCTTGTGGATAGGGATGGAGCGCACATTGTATTTGTGGCGTAGCTCCAAAGGAGAAGGTTGCAGTCTACCTACACCTCGTCGTCCTTGCGGATAGAGATGGAGCGCACATTGTATTTGTGGCGTAGCTCCGAAGGAGAAGGTTGCAGTCGACCTGCACCTCGTTGTCCTTGCGGATAAGGATGAGTTTCAATCTTAGGCGAGTACTGGACTGCAGCTAAGCCCCCGAGTGGGAGGATTGCTCACCACTCGGTGGGATTTTTTAAACTTAGGCAAGTACTGGACTGCAGCTAAGCCCCCGAGTGGGAGGGTTGCTCACCACTCGGTAGGATTTTTTAAACTTAGGCGAGTACTAGACTGCAGCTAAGCCCCCGAGTGGGAGGGTTGCTCACCACTCGGTAGGATTTTTTAAACTTACGCGAGTACTGGACTGCAGCTAAGCCCCCGAGTGGGAGGTTTGCTCACCACCGGTAGGATTTTTCAAACTTAGGCGAGTACTAAACTGCAGCTAAGCCCCTCGAGTGGGAGGATTGCTCACCACTCGGTGGGATTTTTAAAACTTAGGCGAGTACTGGACTGCAGCTAAGCCCCCGAGTAGGAGAGTTGCTCACCACTCGGTAGGATTTTTTAAACTTAGGCGAGTACTGGACTGCAGCTAAGCCCCCCGAGTGGGAGGATTGCTCACCGCTCGGTAGGATTTTTTAAACTTAGGCGAGTATTGGACTGCAGCTAAGCCCACGAGTGGGAGGGTTGCTCACCACTCGGTAGGATTTTTTAAACTTAGGCGAGTATTGGACTGCAGCTAAGCCCCTGAGTGGGAGGGTTGCTCACCACTCGGTAGGACTTTTTAAACTTAGGCGAGTACTAGACTGCAGCTAAGCCCCCGAGTGGGAGGGTTGCTCACCACTCGGTAGGATGTTTTAAACTTAGGCGAGTACTGGACTGCAGCTAAGCCCCCGAGTGGGAGGGTTGCTCACCACTCGGTAGGATTTTTTAAACTTACGCGAGTACTGGACTGCAGCTAAGCCCCCGAGTGGGAGGGTTGCTCACCACTCGATAGGATTTTTTAAACTTAGGCGAGTACTGGACTGCAGCTAAGCCCCTGAGTGGGAGGGTTGCTCACCACTCGGTATTATTTTTCGAACTTAGGCAAAACGGATTCGCGGCTAAGCCCCCGAGTGGGAGGCTTGCTCACCACTTGGTATTATTTTTCGAACTTAGGCGAAACGGATCCGCAGCTAAGTTACCCACGGGGGGATTTCAGACACAAACAAAAGCAACAACAATCGTTTAAGAAGACTGTAAAGCTCTCGTCTTTGATAAACATACTACAAAAGTATTTCTTATTACATCTCATCCGAATGAGTACTTAAGTATAAAAGGGGCGGAGAAGCTCCGCATTCCAAGCCCGTGGCTCGTCTTTCTTATGCTCGATATTGTAAAGATGATATGCTCCGTTGTGGAGGACTCTGGTGATGATGAAGGGACATTCCCAAGCAGGGGCGAGCTTGTGTGGTTTCTGCTGATCCACTCGAAGAACCAAGTCTCCTTCTGGAAAGGCTCGACCCCTTACGTTTCTAGCGTGGAATCGACGCAAGTCTTGCTGATAAATGGTCGACCGGATTAAGGCCATCTCTCGGTCTTCCTCTAGGAGATCGACTAGGTCCTGCCAGGCTTGTTCTGCTTCATCTTCAAATAAAAGCTCGACGCGAGGTGCATTGTGAAGCAAGTCACTTGGTAGAATAGCTTCAGCTCCATAGACCAAGAAGAATGGAGTTCGGCCAGTCGACCAATTGGGAGTTGTCCTCAATCCCCAAAGGACTGATGGAAGTTCATCAACCCAGGCGCCTGCTGCGTGCTTGAGATCTCGCATCAGTCGGGGTTTCAGTCCTTTGAGAATCAGGCCGTTTGCTCTTTGGCGACTGAAGCATAATCGACTCGTGTGCCTTGGGAGGTGCAGAAGGTTCTGAACTCATCAGAATCGAAGTTCGACCCATTGTCAGTGATGATGCTGTGCGGAACTCCATATCCGAATGTCAATTCCTGATGAAGCCGACAGCAGTACTGGCTTCAAGATTCTTAATGGGCTTGGCTTCAATCCATTTGGTAAACTTGTCAACTGCTACAAGCACATGAGTGAAGCCGCTCCTACCAGTTCTCAGTGGTCCAACCATGTCCAATCCCCACACAGCAAAGGGCCAGACGAGCGGAATGGTCTTCAGGGCTGACGCAGGCTTGTGAGACATATTGGAGTAAAACTGGCAGCCTTCACATTTGTCGACTATATCTTTTGCCATTTCATTTGCTCCTGGCCAGTAAAACCTAGCTCGGTATGCTTTAGCCACAATGGTCCGAGAGGACGCATTGTTACCACAGGTCCCCGAGTGGATATCGTTGAGGATCGCTCGACCTTGTTCAACTGGCTGACTCCGGTTACACTTTCCCTGAATATTGTCCTCTTATCACTGTAAAGGCTTTGGATCGACGAACGATCTGTCAAGCCTCTTCTTCATCCTCTAGGAGTTCCTTCCTAAGGATATATGCAATGTATGGCACTGTCCAGTCGGGAGTGATGACCAAAACCTCCATGATTAGGTCGACCATGGCTGGGACTTCGACTTCAGTCGGATCTGTGGCACTCTTAGGCTGCAGGGGCTCTTCTGTGAAAGGATCTTCTTGGACTGACGGTGCGTGAATATGTTCCAAAAACACATTGCTGGGAATGGCTTCTCTCTTGGAACCTATCTTTGCCAAATCATCGGCTGCTCAATTTTTCAGTCGGGGTATATGATGGAGCTCCAACCCCTCAAACTTCTTTTCCAATTTCCTCACCGCATTGCAGTAACCAGTTGATACGTCTCCAACGTATCTATAATTTTTGATTGCCCATGCTATATTATCTACTGTTTTGGGCAATATTGGGCTTTATTATCAACTTTTGTATTATTTTTTGGGACTAACCCATTAACCGGAGGCCCAGCCCAGATTTGTTGTTTTTTGCCTATTTTAGTGTTTCGAAGAAAAGGAATATCAAACGGAGTCGAAACGGAACGAAATCAACTGGAGAAGTTATTTTTGGAAGGAAAGCTACCAGATGGGCTTGGAGTGCACGTCGGGAAAGAAGGGAGGTGCCCACGAGAGTGGGGGCGCGCCCCCTGCCTCGTGCCCCCCCTTCGGTCCACCGACGTACTTCTTTCACCCATATATACCTACGTATCCTAAAACTTCCAGAACAGAGATTAGATCTGGAGTTCCACCGCCGCAAGCCTCTGTAGCCACCAAAACCCAATCAGGACCTTGTTCCGGCACCCTGCCGGAGGGGGGATCCCTCACCGGTGGCCATCTTCATCATCCCGGCGCTCTCCATGACGAGGAGGGAGTAGTTCACCCTCGGGGCTGAGGTTATGCACCAGTAGCTATGTGTTTGATCTCTCTCTCTCTCTCTCGTGTTCTTGATTTGGCACGATCTTGATGTATCGCGAGCTTTGCTATTATATCTGGATCTTATGTTTCTTATCCCCCTCTTCTCTCTTGTAATGGATTGAGTATCCCCTTTGAGTAATCTTATCGGATTGAGTCTTTAAAGATTTAAGAACACTTCATGCATATCTTGCCGTGCGTATCTGTGGTGACAATGGGATATCACGTGATTCATTTGATGTAAGTTTTGGTGATCAACTTGCGGGTTCCGCCCATGAACCTATGCATAGGGGTTGGCACACATTTTCGTTGTGATTCTCCGGTAGAAACTTTGGGGCACTCTTTGAGGTTCTATGTGTTGATTTGAATAGATGGATTGAGATTGTGTGATGCATATCAAATAATCATGCCCACGGATACTTGAGGTGACAATGGAGTATCTAGGTGACATTAGGGTTTTGGTTGATTTGTGTCTTAAGGTGTTATTCTAGTACGAACTCTAGGGCTGTTTGTGACACTTATAGGAATAGCCCAACGGATTGATTGGAAAGAATAACTTTGAGGTGGTTTCGTACCCTACCATAATCTCTTCGTTTGTTCTCCGCTATTAGTGACCTTGGAGTGACTCTTTGTTGCATGTTGATGGATAGTTATATGATCTAATTATGTTATTATTGTTGAGAGAACTTTCACTAGTGAAAGTATGAACCCTAGGCCTTGTTTCCTATCATTGCAATACCGTTTACGCTCACTTTTACCGCTTGTTACCTTGCTGTTTTTATTTTTTCAGTTTACAAAACCCTATATCTACCATCCATATTGCACTTGTATCACCATCACTTCGTCGAACTAGTGCACCTATACAATTTACCATTGTATTGGGTGTGTTGGGGACACAAGAGACTCTTTGTTATTTGGTTGCAGGGTTGTTTGAGAGAGACCATCTTCATCCTAACCCTCCTACGGATTGATAAACCATAGGTCATCCACTTGAGGGAAATTTGTTACTGTCCTACAAACCTCTGCACTTGGAGGCCTAACAACGTCTACAAGGAGAAGGTTGCGTAGTAGACATCAAGCTCTTTTCTGGCGCTGTTGCCGGGGAGGCTAGGTAAGTGAAGGTATATCTTTAGATCTTGCAAATGAATTTTTTTGTTTCTTGTTTTAGCAGTAGTTTAGTTTACAAAAGAAAACTACAAAAAATGGAATTGAGTTTACCTCATACGCTTCATCTTTTTAATGTCTTTCGTGAAAATGATGGGAAGGAAAATTGTGCTCAAGTACTAGAAGAAGAATTACATAGAATGCTTGGCATAAAATATTTTAATGATGAGCATGATTGCAATGTTGTTAGTATGTATTCCTTGAATATCCATGATGCTAATGATATGCAAAGCCACAAGCTTGGGGATGCTACGTTTGATGAAGATGATATTTTTTGTCCCCCAAGCTTTGATGAGCAAATTTACTATGATGATAGCATGCCTTCTACCTATGATGATTATATTGATGAAAGTGGGTTTGGAAGAGTGTCAACTTTAGGAAGTAGTGATCCCACAATATTGGAGGATGTTGAATCTTATAATATTTATGAAAGTGGATTTGGAGAGGTCATGACTTTATTTAGTGATGTATCCACTATTTCGGAAGAGGTTTCAATCGATTATGATGAGAACAAAGTTGCTACTTATGATGATTATTGTGATAAAACTTATGCTATAAAGAGTAGTGATGATTATATTTATAAAACTTGTCATGATTATGAGTACCCTTTCTCTGAACATTACTCTTTTAATGTGGAAACAATTTGTAGTATTCAAGTCTCTTATGATACTCCCATTATTCATGATGCTACTGAAAATTTTGCTTATGTGGAGAGTAGTAAATTTTCTATGCTTGTAGATCTTGAAAAGAATGCTTTAGGTGCTGGTTATATTGTTGAATTCATTCATGATGCTACTGAAAATTATTATGAGGGAGGAGTATATGCTGTAGGAATTGCAATAATATCAAGTTTCCTTTCTATGTGCTTAAAGTTTTGAAGTTATGCTTGTTTTACCTTCCTATGCAAGTTGATTACTGTTCCCATAAGTTGTTTGCTCACAAAATCCCTATGCATAGAAAGTGGGTTAGACTTAAATGTGCTAGTCATATTCTTCATGATGCTCTCTTTATGTTTCAATTCTTATATTTTATGTGACATCATTGAAATCATCATGCCTAGCTAGGGGCGTTAAACGATAGCGCTTGTTGGGAGGCAGCCCAACTTTATTTTAGTTTCTTGATTTTTGGTTCTGTTTAGGAATAAATAATCCATATAGATTCTGTTTAGATGTGGTTTTATGTTTTAATTAGTGTTTGTGCCAAGTAGAACCTTTGGGAACGCTTGGGGTGAAGTCTTTATGATCATGTTGTAAAAAACATAAACTTTAGCGCTCACGAGATTAGCTAAAAATTTTTACTGGAGAGTGATATTTAGTTGATTCTTTTTGAAGATGATTACTATACAAATTCCTCATGTCCACCAATTTAGTTTAGAATTTTTGGAGTTCCAGAAGTTCGCGTTAGTTACATATTACTACAGATTTTTCTGTTTTTGACAGATTCTGTTTTTCGTGTGTTGTTTGCTTATTTTGATGAATCTATGGCTAGTAAAATAGTTTATAATCCATAGAGAAGTTGGAATAAAGTAGTTTTAACACCAATATAAATAAAAAATGAGTTCACTACAGTACCTTTAAGTGGTCTTTTGTTTTCTTTCTCTAACGGAGCTCACGAGATTTCTATTGAGTTTTCTGTTGTGAAGTTTTCAAGTTTGGGGTGAAATCTTTTGATGGATTATGGAAAAAGGAGTGGAAAGAGCCTAAGCTTGGGGATGCCCATGGAACCCCCAATATAATCCAACGATACCAAAAAGTCAAAGCTTGGGGATGCCCCGGAAGGCATCCCCTCTTTCGTCTACTTCCATCGGTAATTTTACTTGAAGCTATATTTTTATTCACCACATGATATGTGTTTTTCTTGGAGCGTCTTGTATTATTTTCATCTTTGTTTGTTAGTGTGCCACAATCATCCTTGCTGTACACACCTTTCTAGAGAGCCATACATTAATTGGAATTTGATAGAATACTCTATGTGCTTCACTTATATATTTTGAGCTATGTAGTTTTGCTCTATGTGCTTCACTTATATCTTTTGAGCATTATAATTTTGCTCTATGTGCTTCACTTAGATATTTTAGAGCACGGTGGTGGATTTGTTTTAAAGAAACTATTGATCTCTCATGCTTCACTTAGATTATTTTGAGAGTCTTAATAGCATGGTAAATTGCTTAATAATAATATGCTTGGTATTCAAGATTTGTGAAACTTTCTTTTGAGTGCGTTGAATACTAAGAAAAGATTGATGCTTGATAATTGTTTTGAGATATGAAGATGGTGATATTAGAGTCATGCTAGTTGAGTAGTTGTGAATTTAAAGAATACTTGTGTTAAAGTTTGTGATTCCTGTAGCATGCACGTATGGTGAACCGTTATGTGATGAAGTCGGAGCATGATTTATTTATTGATTGTCTTCCTTATGAGTGGCGGTCGGGGACGAGCGATGGTATTTTCCTACCAATCTATCCCCCTAGGAGCATGCGCGTAATACTTTTCTTTGATAACTTCTAGATTTTTGCAATAAGTATATGAGTTCTTCATGACTAATGTTGAGTCCATGGATTATACGCACTTTCCTTCCTTCCACCATTGCTAGCCTCTCTAATACCGCGCACCTTTCGCCGGTATCATACACCCACCATATACCTTCCTCAAAACAGCCACCATACCTACCTATTATGGCATTTCCATAGCCCTTCTGAGATATATTGCCATGCAACTTTCCACTGTTCCGTTTATTATGACACGCTCCATCATTGTCATATTGCTAGCATGATCATGTAGTTGACATCGTATTTGTGGCAAAGCCACCGTTCATAATTCTTTCATACATGTCACTCTTGATACATTGCATATCCCGGTACACCGCTGGAGGCATTCATATAGAGTCATAATTTGTTCTAAGTATCAAGTTGTAATTGTTGAGTTGTAAGAAAAATAAAAGTGTGATGATCTTCATTATTAGAGCGTTGTTCCAGTGAGGAAAGGATGATGCAGGCTATGATTCCCCCACAAGTAGGGATGAGACTCCGGACGAAAAATAAAAAAAAGAGGCCATAAAAAAGAGAAAAGGCCCAAACAAAAAAAACCAAAAAATAAAAAAAGAGAGAAAAAGAGAGAAGGGGCAATGCTAATATCCTTTTACCACACTTGTGCTTCAAAGTAGCACCATGATCTTCATGATAGAGAGTCTCCTATGTTGTCACTTTCATATACTAGTGGGAATTTTTCATTATAGAACTTGGCTTGTATATTCCAATGATGGGCTTCCTCAAAATGCCCTAGGTCTTCGTGAGCAAGCGAGCTGGATGCACACCCACTTAGTTTCTTTTGTTGAGCTTTCATATACTTATAGCTCTAGTGCATCCGTTGCATGCCAATCCCTACTCACTCACATTGATATCTATTGGTGGGCATCTCCATACCCCGTTACGCCTAGTTGATGTGAGACTATCTTCCCCTCTTTTTGTCTTCTCCACAACCACCATTCTATTCCACATATAGTGATATATCCATGGCTCACGCTCATGTATTGTGTGAAGATTGAAAAAGTTTTGAGAATGTCAAAAGTATGAAACAATTGCTTGGCTTGTCATCGGGGTTGTGCATGATTTAAATACTTTGTGTGGTGAAGATAGAGCATAGCCAGACTATACGATATTGTAGGGATAACTTTCTTTGGCCATGTTATTTTGAGAAGACATAATTGCTTTGTTAGTAGGCTTGAAGTATTATTATTTTTATGTCAATATGAACTTTTGTCTTGAAACTTTCGAATCTGAATATTTATACCACAATTAAGAAGATTTGCATTGAAATTATGCCAAGTAGCACTCCGCATCAAAAATTCTCTTTTTATCATTTACCTACTCGAGGAAGAGCAGGAATTAAGCTTGGGGATGCTTTATACGTCTCCAACGTATCTATAATTTTTGATTGCTCCATGCTATATTATCTAATGTTTGGGCAATATTGGGCTTTATTATCCACTTTTATATTATTTTTGGGACTAACCTATTAACCGGAGGCCCAGCACAGATTTGCTGTTTTTGCCTATTTCGGTATTTCAAAGAAAAGGAATATCAAACGGAGTCGAAACGGAACGAAATCAACTGGAGAAGTTATTTTTGGAAGGAAAGCTACCAGATGGGCTTGGAGTGCACGTCAGGAAAGAAGGGACGTGCCCACGAGGGTGGGGGGCGCGCCCCCCTGCCTCGTGGCCTCGCCTTCGGTCAACCGACGTACTTCTTTCACCCATATATACCTACGTATCCTAAAACTTCCAGAATAGAGATTATATCTGGAGTTCCGCCGCCGCAAGCCTCTGTAGCCACCAAAACCCAATTGGGACCCTGTTCCGGCACCCTGCCGGAGGGGGGATCCCTCACCGGTGGCCATCTTCATCATCCCGGCGCTCTCCATGACGAGGAGGGAGTAGTTCACCCTCGGGGCTGAGGTTATGTACCAGTAGCTATGTGTTTGATCTCCCTCTCATGTTCTTGATTTGGCACGATCTTGATGTATCGCGAGCTTTGCTATTATAGTTGGATCTTATGTTTCTTCTCTCCCTCTTCTCTCTTGTAATGGATTGAGTTTCCCCTTTGAAGTAATCTTATCGGATTGAGTCTTTAAGGATTTGAGAACACTTGATGTATGTCTTGTCGTGTGTATCTATGGTGACAATGGGATATCATGTGATTCACTTGATGTATGTTTTGGTGATCAACTTGCGGGTTCCGCCCATGAACCTATGCATAGGGGTTGGCACACGTTTTCGTCGTGATTCTCCGGTAGAAACTTTGGGGCACTCTTTGAGGTTCTATGTGTTGGTTTGAATAGATGAATTGAGATTGTGTGATGCATATCGTATAATCATGCCCACGGATACTTGAGGTGACAATGGAGTATCTAGGTGACATTAGGGTTTTGGTTGATTTGTGTCTTAAGGTGTTATTCTAGTACGAACTCTAGGGCTGTTTGTGACACTTATAGGAATAGCCCAACGAATTGATTGGAAAGAATAACTTTGAGGTGGTTTCGTACCCTACCATAATATCTTCGTTTGTTCTCCGCTATTAGTGACTTTGGAGTGACTCTTTGTTGCATGTTGAGGGATAGTTATATGATCTAATTATGTTATTATTGTTGAGAGAACTTGCACTAGTGAAAGTATGAACCCTAGGCCTTGTTTCCTATCATTGCAATACCGTTTACGCTCACTTTTACCGCTTGTTACCTAGCTGTTTTTATGTTTTCAGTTTACAAAACCCTATATCTACCATCCATATTGCACTTGTATCACCATCTCTTCGCCGAACTAGTGCACCTATACAATTTACCATTATATTTGGTGTGTTGGGGACACAAGAGACTCTTTGTTATTTGGTTGCAGGGTTGTTTGAGAGAGACCATCTTCATCCTACACCTCCTACGGTTTGATAAACCTTAGGTCATCCACTTGAGGGAAATTTGCTACTGTCCTACAAACCTCTGCACTTGGTGGCCCAACAACGTCTACAAGGAGAAGGTTGCGTAGTAGACATCACCAGTCATGGCTGGACTTCTGACGTCCCACTCCTTCAACACTTGATTGACTACCAAATCTGAGTCGCCATAGACCATGAGGCGACGGACACCGAGTGAGATGGCCATACGTAACCCATACAAGAGTGCTTCATATTCTGCTTCGTTATTGGAGGAATCAAAGTGAATCTGGAGGACATATCTAAGCTTGTCTCCTCAGGGGATACCAGTACCACCCCAGCACCGGAACCATTCAGCATCTTGGAACCATCAAAGAACATGGTCCAGTGCTCTGAGTGAACTTGAGTCGGCAGTTGTTGTTCGATCCACTCGGCGAGGAAATCTGCTATTGCTTGGGACTTGATAGCTTTCTTTGCCTCAAACTTGATATCCAAGGGAAGGAATTCAATCTCCCACTTTGCCACTCGACCAGTTGCATCTCTGTTGTTCAAAATCTCTGACAATGGAGCGTCGCTGACGACTGTAATGGAGTGATCAGAGAAGTAATATGCAACCTTCTTCGTGGTCATATAAATCCCGTAAACAACCTTCTGATAATGTGGATTTCTTTGCTTTGATGGAGTCAAAACTTCAGAAACATAATATACTAGGCGCTGAACTTTATAGGCTTTTCCTTCTTCTTCCCGCTCGACCGTAAGTACTATACTAACGACTTGTCCAGTGGCTGCAATGTAAAGCAGTAAAGGCCTTTTGCTGATTTGGGCAGCAAGCACTGGCGGGGTGGAAAGCAGGGCTTTTAGCTCTGCAAATGCTGCATCAGCTTCAGGGGTCCACTCGAACTTACCTGACTTCTTCATCCATCGGTAGAGAGGCAGTGCCTTTTCACCGAGTCGAGAAATGAATCGACTTAGGGTGGCCAAACAACCGGTAAGCTTCTGGACATCATGCACATGCACAAGCCATTTCACCCGGAGTATGGCACCCACTTTCTCTGGGTTAGCGTCGATCCCTCGTTCGGAAACGAGAAAACCGAGTAATTTTCCGCCCGGAACTCCGAATGTGCACTTTGATGGATTAAGCTTGATATCATACCTTCTGAGGTTGGCAAAGGTTTCAGCAAGGTCAGCCAGCAGGTCGGAACCTTTACGTGACTTGACCACAATGTCATCCATGTACGCTTCCACATTCCGACTGATTTGAGTGAGTAAACACTTCTGAATCATCCGCATGAATGTGGCTCCAGCGTTCTTCAAGCCGAATGGCATAGTGACATAACAGAAACACCCAAATGGGGTGATGAAAGTTGTTTTTGTCTCGTCGGGTCCATACAAACGGAGCTGATGATACCCCGAATAAGCGTTCAAAAAGGACAAATGCTCACACCCCGCAGTCGAGTCAACTATTTGGTCGATGTGAGGGAGAGGAAAATGATCTTTTGGGCAGGCCCGACTGATATGCTTGAAGTCAGTGCACATGCGAAGTGAGTCATCCTTCTTAGGGACCATGACAACATTAGCTAGCCACTCGAAGTGGTAAATCTCTCGGATAAACTCAGCTGCTAGAAGCCGAGCCACTTCTTCACCGATTGCCTTTCTCTTCTGCATGGCGGACCATCGAAGATGTTCTTTAACTGGTTTCACTTTTGGGTCAACTCGCAAACGATGCTCAGCCAGCCCCCTGGGAACACCCGGTATGTCAGAAGGTTTCCATGCAAAGATGTCCCAGTTCTCATGGAGGAACTGGATGAGCGCTTCTTCCTATTTGGAGTCGAGTGTTGTTGAAATGTGAGTCGGAGCAGCATTGGGATCCGTCGGGTGAATATGAATCAGCTTCGCTTCACCAGACGACTGAAATTCTGAATCCGTGGCAGGCTTCTTAGCTCGCAGCAAATCACTCGGATCTGCATTTTTCTGATACTCCTGCAATTCCACTACCGCCATCTATGCATCGGCGATCTTTGAGCCCTTCTGGAAGCACTCTTCTGCCTTCTTTCGATTGCCAGTGATAGTAATCACACCTTTAGGACCAGGCATCTTCAATTTGAGGTACACGTAACATAGTCGAGCCATAAATCATGCATAAGCTGGCCTTCCCATAATAGCGTGATAAGCATTCTGGAAATCCACAACTTCAAATGTCAACTTTTCTTTGCGGTAATTCTTGGAATCACCAAAAACTACATCAAGGGCGATCTGGCCGAGTGACTCAACCTTCTTGCCAGGAATAACTCCATGGAAACTCATATTGCTTTCACTGAGTTTGGACATCAGAATGCCCATTCCTTTCAACGTCTCTGCATACAGAATATTTAGGCCACTACCGCCATCCATCGGAACCTTAGTTAGCCGAGTGCCTTCGACGACTGGGTCGACCACCAACGCTTGCCTCCAGGGGTGACTATGTGTGTCGGGTGATCAGACTGGTCGAATGTAATGGCAGTCTGAGACCATTTCAAATAACTGGGCGTCGCGGGAGCGACCATGTTTACTTCTCTATTGATGACTTTCAGTCGACTTTTGCTCTCAACATCAGCAAAAATCATCAGAGTGGAATTTACGTGAGGGTAACCATCATCACTTTCCTCTTTGTCCTCAACTTTGTCCGACTCTTTTTCTTCTCTTTGGGTTGTTTCTCTCGAAACTGCTATATCAGGAGCCGACACTGTCGAGTGGTATGGTTCGGGTAAATGAGATTACCCTCTTCATCTTTCTTTGTGTGAATGTGGCATGGAAAATCCAACACATCATTTCTGTCTTGATCTTTTACTTTCTTAGGATTCCATGGCCCCTTGGGCTTCCCCTTGAACTTTCCTTGAGTCACGGCTAAGGCTTCTCCAGGAGCAACTGGCTCAGCTTTGCGCTTCTGCTTCCGACTGGAGTTCCCTCCTTCGGTTTCGTGGGTGACTGTTTTGTGCTTGCCACTCCGGAGCCGATCCTCCTCTTCACCATTGGCATACTTGGTGGCAATCTCCATCATCCGACTCAGAGACATATCTCAGGTCCGACTGAACTTCACATTCAACTCTCGATATTTGACACCTTCCTTGAAGGCACAAACTGCTTGGTGATCAGACACATTCTCCACCATATGGTGCAACGTGATCCATCTCTAGATATAATCCCTCAAAGTTTCATTTGGCTTCTACACACAAGATTGCAGCTCTGTTAACCCTGCTGGCCGTTTGCATGTTCCTACGAATGTCCTGACAAACACACGGGCAAGTTCTTCCCAACTATAAATACTTCCAGGTGCTAACTGATTTAACCATGCTCTGGCTGAGCCCTCCAACATCAGAGGAAGGTGCTTCATGGCCACCTCATCATTGCCTCCACCAATCTGCACAGCCACTCGGTAGTCTTCAAGCCAAGTGTCAGGCTTGGACTCACCAGTGAACTTACTGACTCCAGTCGCCAACCTGAAGTTGGGAGGAATCACCGTGGCTCTGATGGCTCTGCTGAAGCACTCTGGACCTGAGACATGCACTCTGCCGCTGGTCAGAAAATCTCTATCATGGCCTTCTCTGTGAGCTCTGTTCCTGTCGACCAGACCCTGAACGAGAATATATCTAGCGTCAAAGCCCGGCTCCCTGGGGTCGACTGGAATCCTTCGCCCACCACTATGAGGGCATCTGTGATCATGCCGCTGAGGCACGTATTATCCACTCCTTGGTGGAGGTGTGGGCACTCGACGACGATCATCGCGATCGAGTCGGTCATCATACTGCTCACGGTTTCTATACTGATCTCGCCGGTCTCCACGTCCCTCACGCCTCAGAGGCGATCTTAGGCTGTGAGCCGGCTGGACTGTGTCTGCAACCACGGATCTGCTATGGATCCTATTCCGCGATTGAGATACCGCTGAGTTCTGTTCTCCTGCTGCTCGAAGGAGAGCTCGAATCTGCATCAAACCTCTGTCGGCCTCTGACTGGGAAGGCTGAATTGACTCCGCTATTCGGGCTGCAGCCATGAGATTCTGGATCAGGGTTCGGTATACCTGAGTTGGAGGCGGAAAAAGCTGTCGCCGACTGCATTCGGGAATCCGTTGCCGAGCGCGCTCGTCGAGTGCGTGTTGGAGATTCTCCAGTCGAGTGCACTCGTCCAAGTTTGCCAGGCGTGCTTCCTCCAAGGCCTGGGCCTCGGGGGTTTCTCCAACGATAGGAGTGTGTAGAGCATCCATATTGCGGCGGCGGAGCTCTTCCCTCTACTGCGACAAAAGAGGCTCGGGGCGGTATTCATCGTGAACACGCGACGGATCGCCACCACCATCACCGCCGTCACCACGAGGAAGCCAGGAGGACTGCGCGGTCCATTGACCATCAAGACTTCCGCCGCAGGGTCACTGTTGTCCCGCTCGGATGCAGTTTCTACGGAGCCAATCGACAGGTCGAACAGGCTGTAGAGAGTTTCGTCGGGCTCGATTGCCGCAACTTGGGGGGTGGTCGACTGGCGAGCCACCATGTGTCTCACCCACCGCTGAAGCCTCGATTGACCAGAAGGCTTGCGCCGACGGGCAGCAGGGAGTGAGGACGCTGCAGGGGCCGACTGATACTGAGTCGACGGCTGCCGCAGGAGGACACCGCGAATGCACGCGCGAAAGTGCGTTGCCCCGTGGACAGGTAGCGCCTCGACGTCAAGTGGAGCTTCCTGGAGCCAAGCGGAGTCGTCCACGACGAATACGAGCGCGCTGAGACGAATTTCGTGGCCCTCGGCTAAAACTCCGCCTGAAACCATGCTGATGGGGATCAAAAAGGTTGCAACTTCTCCAACAAGTCGCTAAGACACCTGCCCCAAGGTGGGCGCCAACTGTCGTGGTTCTAAGTATGACAGTAGAATGGGGGTAGGGATGTAGAGGCAAGATCCTAGCTATGGAGGAGTTGTACACGTGAGTTTTACGAGTTCAGGCCCATCTCGGAGGAAGTAACAGCCCTACATCTCGGAGCCCAGAGGCGGTCGACTGAATTATATGCGTGTGAGTTACAGGGGGTGCGAACCCTTGGCACTGAGGAGGGGGGTGGCTTATATAGAGTTCGCCAGACCCCTCCGGCCCTCAGTTATGTAGGGTTTAAAATACATTAAGATAGGGCATTACTGGTAACGCCAGGAATAAAGTGACATAAGGATCATTAAAGCTACATAATGACCGACCGTTGCAATGCGGAGTTGCTTTAGATTTCCTGGCGGTCGAGTGATAGTCTTCATGGTCGAGTGACTTCAAGTCTGTCGAGTGAACACTTCATGGTCGATTGAGAGATGATTCTTCTTCGAATGCTTCTGGTGATAAATTGATGTCCTTGGGGAGGGTATCTAGGTCAGGCCTGTGACCCTACCCTAGGTACATGTCTTCGTCACCCGCTGCAGGAGCAACTGGAGATGTTATGAACGTCTGGCAGAGCAAAGTTGATGACTACTCGATAGTTCAGTGTGCCATGCTTTACGGCTTAGAATCGGGACTTCAAAGACGTTTTGAACATCATGGAGCATATGAGATGTTCCAGGAGTTGAAGTTAATATTTCAAGCAAATGCCCGAGTTGAGAGATATGAAGTCTCCAACAAGTTCTATAGCTGCAAGATGGAGGAGAATAGTTATATCAGTGAACACATACTCAGAATGTCTGGGTACCATAACCACTTGACTCAGCTGGGAGTTAATCTTCCTGATGGTAGTGTCATTGACAGAGTTCTTCAATCACTGCCACCAAACTATAAATGCTTCGTGATGAACTATAATATGCAAGGGATGGAAAAGACAATTCCCGAGCTCTTCGCGATGCTAAAGGCTGCGGAGGTAGAAATCAAGAAGGAGCATCAAGTGTTGATGGTTAACAAGACCACTAGTTTCAAGAAAAAGGGCAAAGGGAAGAAGGGGAACTTCAATAAGAATAGCAAGCAAGTTGCTACTCCCGGGAAGAAGCCCAAGTCTGGACCTAAGCCTGAAAAAGAGTGCTCTACTGAAAAGGGACTGGTCACTTGAAGCGGAACTGCCACAAGTATTTGGAGGATAAGAAGGATGTCAAAGTGAAAGGTATATTTGATATACATGTTATTGATGTGTACCTAACTAATGCTCGTAGTAGCTCCTGCGTATTTGATACTGGTTCTATTGCTCATATTTGCAATTCGAAAAAGGGGCTATGAATTCAACAAAGATTGGCTAAGGACGAGGTGATGATGTGTCGGGGGTTGGGTGCGACATATGCCAAGGGATGGCTTATCATGGTGGGGGCGAGTAGAACGTCGCCGGTGCCTGGAAGCGGGATGAGGCGTAGACATGCACGCCGGCGAATCTGACCCAGCTTCAGGGCTCTCCGAGGAGATAACACCCCTACTGCTGCTCTGTGGGGTCTCCGCATGATCACTATGGCAAAGTGGGTGCAAGGTTGCTCCTTGAGCTGTTTCCTGGAGGTAGGAGGAGGCAAGGCTAGCTCCCTCCTTCCTGTATTCTATGGTCTAGTGCTAATGGGGTCGAACCCTTTGCATGGGTTCTCCGGGGGGTTTATGTAGGCCTACCCCCCGGCGGTACAATGATAATCCGGCTGGTCGCGGGTCCCAACCGTTTGTCTCTCAGGCCGCCGTCTTCTCTGCCGACTACTGGGGCCCGCCGACTGGTGGGCCCCGCCGACTAGTCCGGTATGGAGCCGACATGCCTCGTCCGCCGCGGGCGGGTCTTGCCGGCTGCGGATTACTGTAGTCGTGCTTCTAATGACGTTGGCTTCGTTATGGGGTCATGGCAACAGTACCGCCGCCTGGCGGGCGATCACTGTTGCCACTCCCCGTCTTATCTGGTTTATGGCATGCGGGACCCATGGGAGGGACCGGCCGACTCCCACGAGGTCCGTCTTGTGGCGCTCTTGCCATCTTCTGTCCCCCCCGCTGACAAGCGGGGACCGCCGTCTCTGCGCCGTACAGGCAGGCCGACGTGGGTACAGGGCTCCGCCACTGGAGCTGATGTCAGGGCTAGCTGGGCAACAGTGCCGCGCCGGACGGAGATCTCCGTTGGTACGGTGCACTGTGGCTATGCTTGCCCTTGGTAATCGGGGTGGGGGCGGGCCTTACTGCGGCCGTTCCCAGCCCCGTCGCTTCTTACGAAGGCAGAGGGTGGTTGGAGTCGTGGGCCGACTCCCCATACCCGGCTTCTCTGGAAGTCGCCAGTTAGGAGTCAGCTCGTCTTGTAGTCGTCCCTGGGACTCGGCCGTGAGTAGATAGTCGGCAGCGCCGCTGCCGACTCCCAGAGGCGGCCCTCCGTCCTGGGGTTCCTGAGGGGCGTAGCCTGCCTCGATGTCTTGAAAGGTTCTGGGCCTCGGGTTAGCCTACCCGTGGCCCATTACTCCAACAGTAGTCCCCAAAGCTGGTGAGGCGCCTAGGGAGACGTACTGAGGAGCCTCAACAGTTTCTTCCTTCCGGTGGTTGGATCTGGGCTTCGCCCGCCGCCTTCCTTCAAGCCGACTATCGGGAGCCGGACTCGTCGAAGGCCGTCTTGCCTCTTAAAGATTTTGAAAGTCGTAGCGGGATCCAGACGGCGTGCCTGGCAAGGTTCCTGGCTGCCGCCCGTTGCGGACCCGTCGTGTGGCGCCACGTGGCCGGGCCAATCTGCCCGCGCACGCGCGTGACGGGACAGGCCCGCAGGTGGGGCCCGCCACTACCGTGCCTCGGCCTTCGAACGGGTCTGTTGCGTCCGTGCGGACGGTCGGGATTCCTGCGCAGTAACTTCGTGCGGTAAATCGTGGGGGTCGTGGGGTCCTGGGCGCAGTTAATCCCATGACGCCCCATCGGCTTCTCAGCCTAAGAGCCTATAAGTAGGCGGAGGGAGCGGGCGGCGAAGCACACGCGCTCACTCTCCCTTATTCCCCTCTGCTTCCTCTTGTTTCTTCTTTCCTTCGCCGTCGCCATGCCGGACCTCATCACGCCCGCAGCGATGAGTTCTTCCTCCTCCGCCGCGCCCGCCGCCGCGCGCTCCGGCGTGTGGGACGGCTCCGAGGTTGACGACGACCACATTGAGTTTCTTCGCAAGACGCGTCGCCTCCCCGGCAAAGACCTAGTGCGGGCCCGCGCCGCACCGGCGAGGGAAGTATCGCCGGCGCCGGAGGAGGGCGAGCGGGTCATATTCCGCTCGCACCTCATGCGCGGCCTAGGGCTGCCGGCGAGTGGCTTCTTCCGCTCCTTCTTGGAGTTTCACGGGCTCCAGCCGCACCACCTCACACCAAACACGGTGGTGTTGCTGGCCGCCTTCGCCACTCTGTGCGAAGGCTTCCTCGGCGTTCTCCCCACCATCGAGCTGTGGGGCGAATTCTTCAGTTCCAAGCTCGGCACGCACGTCACCGGCGTGCCAGCCCAGTGTGGTGCCTTCATCGCGATGCAGAGGTCGGTGACCGACAACCCGTTTCGCACCATCTCGCTGATCAAATCGGTGAAGATGTGGCAGCGGTCTTATTTCTACGTGAAGAACATCGCCCCGGAAGGCGACTGGGTCAACCTGCCGCCTTACGAGGCCGGCGCGCCGGCCGGAAGGCTCCCTAGCTGGTCCCACTAGGACAAGACGCTGACTCCTGCCGGCACCGCCGCCGTCGGGCGACTCCGAGTGCTGATGCAGTCGGAGGGTCTGACCGGGGCCGACTTGCTGGCCGCCTTCGTGACGCGCCGAGTCCTCCCACTCCAAGGCCGGCCTCACATGATATGTCAGATGAGTGGCCACCGGGACCCAAGTTGGATGTGCTCCAAGGACATGCCCCACGCGGAGGTGGCGGACACAGTGAAGTACATCGCGAACTGCGGTCTCTCGGGGAATTGGCAGTTCGGCAAGGAGTCGTACTCGCGCGCCAATCCCCCGCCTGTTGTAAGTTGTTCCTCTTCTGCTTTCTTTCTTCAGCCGAGTCCGACTTCTAATCTTCTTTAATACTCGAAACAGAACCCTCTCATTCAGCCTTCGGCTGGCACCGCGGGGCCGGCCCGCCAGTTCGTCCCCGACCGAGCGGAGAGCGACGTCGACGACCCCGACTTGGGGGCGGCGGCGATGGAGGCCGACGCCGGAGGAGGAGGTGAAGGAGGAGAAGGCGGCCTCAGGCCTTCGGCCACCTTTGCCGACTGGTCTAAAGACGACGCTGAGGAGGAAGTCGCCCCGCGCCACCTACCGAAGGCCGGCCGCCACGGCGCGAGTTCGTCTGCCGCCCTGGATGGTCTAGGCGGTGCGAGGAAGCGCCGGGCCGGGCCGAGTTCTCTTGGTGGCCGGTCGAAGAAGTTCAAGGGGGCGGCTGCCGCAACCAGGTGGTAAGAGGCGATTGCTCAGGCCAACCGCTTCCGCAAGGAAGTGAAGAAACCGCCGCTGGTCTCCGCGTAAGTTCCGCCGCCCTTCGTCTTGTTTTCTGTTGGTTGATTTTGTCTAAGTCTTGTTCATGCTTCCCTTGTTCCAGGGCTCCCCTCACGCTTGAGAGGGTCACCGCCGCCTCCATCATGGGGTCGGCAGAGACGTTCGCCACCACTCGACGGATTGACCCCGCCGCCGATGTCCGGGAGGCGATGGAGCAGAACGCGCAGGAGAAGCGCGATGAGGAAGAGGCCGACCGCCGGGAGAAGGCGGAGGCCGAGAAGGCGGCCGCCTCCGCCCAGAAGAAGCTGGACGATGCCAAAGCCGCCATCGCGGCATAACGGCAAGCTGAGGGAGCCGCGCGCCGCCAGTCGGTGTTATTCGTCATCCCGCTGAACTCAGCGCGACCGCCTCCGGACTTCACGGAACAGACTTGGGAAGCCGGCGGCGAGTACCCCTTCATGGAGAGGGAAGGCGGCGAGGCCTCCATGTCGGACACAGCCGTGCCGCCGCTGCCGCCTCTGCCGCTGTCTGGGAGTACGTGAGGCGAGCAGCCGGAGGACCCGCTGGTGCTGCCGACTAAAGACGAGGCCGTGGCGAAGCTGCTCCTTCAAGTCGCCTCGCCAACGCGCCGCCGCCTTAAGAAGGCGACTTCAGCGCCGCGCCCTTTGGAGGCCGGCGCCGCTAGCTCGGCCATCCCAGACGTCGAGGCAATGAGCGCTGCGCCCGTTGGGTGGGCGCGAGGAGGCGGCACAGGCCCGCTGAACCAGGCACTTCTGGACGTCCAGGCGAAGCTATGGGCTGAGGGCGACGCCCTCCAGAACTGCACCAAGGCGCATCTGGCATCGTGAGTAGACATCCAGGTATGTTTTCTTCTGACTTTGTTTTACTTGCTTTTCTCTGTGGGGGCGCGCCAGCGCACCCACTGGGTGTAGTCCCCGAGTTCAGGGCCGGCTGCCGAGCAGGCGGGTCAGAACTCCATTGGCAAGTTCTAAGCACTTACTCTTGTTTGAAATATTTATCACAGGATTATCACAACCTCCGGGTCACCGCCTTCAATAGCAATGTTGAAGAGCTGGGCAAGCGGACTGCCGACTTGTCGGAGAGCCGGAGTGAGTTCTCCTTCTTGTTCGCAGGGGCGCGCTGGCGCACCCGCAGGCTATAGTCCCCGAGATTCGGGCCGACTGCTGAGCAGTCGGGCCGGATCTTCCCGGCGACCTTCTTTGATGACAACTTAGCGCCTTCTTCTTTTTTCTTCAGAGGCCAAAGCCGTTCTTCAGCAGCAGCTGGGCGAAGCCAACACCGCCTTACGCGCCAAGGGAGGAGGAATGTGGCAAGCTCGTCACAGAGCGTGACCTGCTAGCCACACAGCTGGCGGAGCAGAGGGAGCTAGTTAAGAAGGCGCAGGAGGAGGCAGAGAAAAAGAGACCGCACTCCTGGCCGAGTCCGAGGTCGAGCGCTCCTCCTGGACCAACAAGGAGGCAATGCTGACCTCCGGCTTTTATGAGATTGAGGATATCGTCGATGGTGAGTTTTTTTTACTCTCTTTCTTTGAGCCGCCGACTGTAGGTCTGGCCGACTCCTGATTTTCTGACTTGCTTCTTTTCCGTCTTTGGAAGACTTCTTCCCTGGCCACACGCAAGCTGCCACTCAAGCCATCGAGGCTGATCGCGAGGCGCGGAGGGCAAATGGCGAGGAGATTGCCGCCAATGCCCCCCGGACCCTTGACGAGCAACTTCTGAGCATCGAGGCTCGTCTGCGGCCGGCCCATCGGATGCTGCACCGGCTTCAACGTGTCGGCGACCAGGCGATTGCTGCCTTGTGGCCGGACATGCCGGTTCTACGCACTCCCAGCCGGACTGCCGACTGGCTGGAGGTCGCAGCCGGCCGTCTTGAAGCTTGGAAGGGTTCCTCGGCCCGGGCTGGAGCGCGCCAGGCCTTGGAATTCGTCAAGGCGTGGTATCCGGGGCTGGACTTGGACCGGCTGGCCACGCTCCGAGCGGAGGCCCAGCCGGAGCTGGCAGACGCGGAAGACGCCCTCAGCAAGCGCGCTGCGGCGATCGCTGAGTACGCCGATACCAGCGTCTTCATTCCTGAGAGGGCTGAAGACGACGAGGAGGCACCGCCGGAGTGGTTTGGGATGAACCCGGACTACGACGAGGATTCGACGGAGGTGATTAGCTCCAGCGCCGAGGAGGAAGGCGAGGCGGAGGACGGAGGCGCCAGGAGGCGGGGTGGACGATCAGCCTCAGCTCGACCGCGCCTCTAGCAATGAGCCGCGCCCAACCGAGCCAGCTGCCGCTGGAGGCGATCAAGCCGAGACTGCTCAGCCGGCCGCCCCAACGTCTGACACCGCCATCTCCTCCGAGCCTCCAAACTCGTCTGCTGCTTCCTAGGCTGCCGCCTTGTCTTTATTTTATCTGTTTTAGTAGTCTTTGAAGAACTTGTTAATTCGCACAATTCCACCCGCGGGGTGTATTTTGAACTTCTGTTCGAAGATTCGGCCAAGGGCCTATATTATGTAAATATCTATCCGAGTTCTATCATTTCTTTCTCATTGCTCTCTTGGCTTTTCCTTTGCCGCCTTCCCTTAGTTGTCGTCTTTGCCAGTCGGACAGCCGCTCCGTGGACTGCCGCTGGACCAAGTGCTTGGCTACTTTGGGAAGGCAAGTACTTGTCCATTTCTAGAGTTTCTTAGCAAGTTGAATAGAAGGCGGCGAGCCGACTACTCGGGAGTCGGCTTTGCAAAAAGGTGGCTGGAAAGCCGGCTTTAAGCTATGTTTATGCTTTGGGTCCTTAGCCATTTTTCATGTGGGCGCCCATTCTTCCTTGCTCCTGCCCACCGGACAGTCGCTCTGCGAGCTGCGGCTTCTGACAGGAGACGGCTTAGGTGCCACACACTACTTGTCCGACTGTAGGAAGCATTTTATAGCGCAGGACGGCTAGTCCCCGGGCCGACTAGTCGGATCTGGTGCCAAGCGGCATAAAAAAGAATGGCATACTCGAAGGCATGATACTTCTCATACAGATAACAAAAAGGGCAGTCGCCGAGCTCGTCTCGGGGAGCCCGAAGTCTTGGTACTTTAATACAAAGGGTAGCGTGGTACATATTGCTTTAACTGTATAATCTTCGGAGAAGATTTGCATTCCATGGCCGTTCCGTCTCTTTGCCGGAGTCGTCCCTCTTGCGTGCTAGGTGCTTCTGAGCGTCGATCAGATAGTAGGAGTCGTTGCCTAGTACTTTGCTGATGATGAAGGGGCCTTCCCAAGGTGCCGACAACTTGTGCTGGCCGGCTGTCCGCTGGATTAGGCGAAGCACAAGGTCGCCTTCTTGGAAAGATCTCGGCCTGACCTTCCTGTTGTAGTATCGGCGCAGGCTCTGCTGGTAGTTGCCAGACCACCTGAGTGCCAACAGCCGGCCCTCTTCCAGCAGATCGACGCCGTCTTGACGTGCTTCTTCTGCTTCCTCCTTGGTGTACATGGTGACTCGCGGGGAGTCGAACTCTATGTCCGTTGGGATGACGGCTTCGGCACCATAGACGAGGAAGAAGGGCGTGAAGCTAGTCAATATGTTTGGAGTCGTGCACAGACTCCAGAGGACGGCTGGCAACTCGTCAAGCCAACAGCCGACCGAACGCTCCAGTGGTTCGACTAGTCGAGGCTTGATGCCAGACATGATGAGGCCGTTTGCCCGCTCCACCTGGCCGTTTGACTGCGGATGGGCAACGGACGCTAAGTCCAGTCGGATGCCCTCTGTCGCGCAGAAACGGGCGAAGGTGCCTTTGGCAAAATTTGTGCCGTTGTCGGTGATGATGCTGTGCGGTATGCCGTACCGAATCGTGATGTCGGAGATGAAAGTCACGGCAGTCGGGCCGTTCAACTTCTTGATAGGATTTGTTTCTATCCACTTGGTGAACTTGTCCACCGCGACAAGTAGGTGAGTTAGGCCTCCTCGCGCCGTCTTGAATGGTCCCACCATGTCCAAGCCCAAACTGCAAAGGGCCAGGCGATGGGAATGGTCTTGAGTGCAGAAGCCGGCTGATGCAGCTTGGAACGGAACTTTTGGCACCCCTTGCATTTTTGGACTAGATCCTTGGCTTCTTCTAGGGCAGTCGGCCAAAAGAAACCGTGTCGAAAGGTTTTGGCGCCGAGTGCTCGTGAGGCCGCATGGTGGACGCACTCGCCTTGATGGATGTCTCTAAGAATTGCTTGGCCTTGCTCCGGCTCGACGCAACGCTGGTAGACACCAGTAACGCTGCGCTTGACCAGCTCTCTGTTGACTATGGTGTAGGCTGCCGCTCGGCGTTGTACTTGCCGAGCCAAGGTTTTGTCGGTTGGCAGCTCTTTGCTCACTAGGAACTTGAGGATGGGTTGGGCCCACGAGGGCGCTGCTATTTCTTCGACTTCCAAAACTGCGACTTGGACGAGGGCAGCTGGGCTGGGAGGCGGCGAGCTGGAGTCCGTGGCCGCTTGCTGGACGGTGAAGTCCCCAGGCCGACTGATGCAGTCCCCGGGTCGAGCTCTGGAGTCTTTGGTCTGGTCGTCACAGTCCCCGGGCCGGGTTCTGAAGTCCCCGGGACGGCTTCAACTGCGGCATTCTTGGAGCCGTCTGCAAGAGTTCTTGTGCCGTCTGCTGGGGCTCTTGAGTCGGATCCGACTTCTTCAGGGGGAGTCGGCACAAAGATGGAGTCTGACTCCGGTCAAGGCTTGACAGATGGTTTGAGGAGGCGCTGAAGGGCGACACCGGATGGTATTGCCTGGCGGGTGGAGCCAATTCGCGCCAGGGTATCTGCTTGGTTGTTGTCATTTCTTGGCACGTGAAGGAACTCGCACCCCTCGAAATATCCACTGAGTTGCTGCACGAGGAAGTGGTAGCTTGCCATGTTTGCATCCTTGGTGTCCCAGTCGCCAGACGACTGCTGGACCACCAAGTCGGAGTCGCTATAGCACAGGATCCGGCGAATGCCAAGTTCTTTGGCAAATCGGAGCCCGTGAATGAGCGCCTCGTATTCGGCGACGTTGTTGGAGGCGACGAAATGGATCTGCAGCGCGTACTTGAGCTTGTCGCCTTTGGGAGAAGTGAGGACAACGCCGGCCCCTAAGCCGGTGCGCATCTTGGAGCCATCGAAATGCATTCGCCAATGGGTGGAGTCGGGCGCTGGCGGCAGATACTGGGTCTCGGCCTAGTCGACAAGGAAGTCGGCCAGCGCTTGCGACTTGATGGCGGTGCGGGGTTCATAGTAGATTGTGTAGGGGGCCAACTCTATGGCCAATTTGGCCACTCGTCCGGAGGCATCTCGGCTTCCGATGATCTCGGCTAGTGGGGCTGTGCAAACCACAGTGATTGGATGCTCTTGAAAGTAAGGCTTCAGCTTCTTGGCAGCAAAGTGTACGCCATAGCACATCTTCTGGTAGTGGGGGTAGTTCTGCTTGGAGGTCGACAATACTTCACTTAGGTAATATACCGGTCTCTGGACAGGTAGTGCCTTGCCTTCCTCCTTGCGTTCAACTACAATGACTGCACTGACTTCCCGGCTGGTGGCGGCGATGTACAGGAGCATCGGCTCCTTAGGAGTCGGAGCCGCCAGCACAGGGGGAGTAGCCAACATCTTCTTCAGCTGGAGAAAGGCCTCGTCCGCCTTGTCGTTCCACTCGAAAAAAGTGGTCTTCTTCATGAGCTGGTACAGGGGAGAGCTTTCTCGCCCAACCGACTGATGAACCGGCTGATGGACGCCAAGCAACCGGTGAACTTTTGCACATCCAGCAGTTGGCTGGGTACCTCCATCCTCTTGATGGCTTTGATCTTCACAGGGTTGCACTCTATGCCGCGTTCAGAGACGAGGAAGCCAAGGAGTTGGCCGGCTGGTACTCCGAAGATGCACTTCTCAGGGTTGAGCTTGATCTGGAATCGGCGCAGGTTCTCAAAGGTCTCCTTGTGGTCTTCCAGCAGCGTTCCGCGCCTTTCCGTCTTCACCACCACATCATCCACGTAGACGTGGGCGTTTCTGCCGAGTTGCTTAAGGAGGCACTTCTGCATGCAACGCTGAAAGGTAGCGCCAGCATTCCTCAAGCCGAACGTCATGGTCAGGTAGCAGAAGGCTCCAAACGGCGTGATGAAGGCAGTCTTCAATCTGTCTGCTGGGTTCAGCTTGATCTGGTGATATCCTGAATATGCATCTAAGAAGTTCAACAGCTCGCATCCGACTGTGGAGTCTATCACCTGATCAATCCTTGGCAGGGAAAACGGGTCCTTCGGGCATGCTTTGTTGAGGCTTGTGTAGTCGATACACATCCGCCACTGCTTGTTCTTCTTCAGCACCAGGACCGGGTTTGCTAGCCATTCTGGGAAAAACACTTCCATAATAAAGCCGTCTGCAAGGAGTCGGGCTATCTCTTCTCCAACAACTCTTCTCTTCTCTTCTGGCAGGTGGCGCATGGGCTGCCTGACGGGCTTCGCATCAGATCGGACATGTAACTTGTGCTCGGCGACTTCCGTCGGTACACCTGGCATGTCATTGGGGGACCATGTGAAGATGTCCCGATTCTCACGGAGGAAATCGACGAGCTCGCCTTCCTATTTGCTGTCAAGATCCACCACTTCAAACCAGACTGGCTCTCGGCGGAAATGATCCTTGTCTCCGAAGAGGACATCTATCAGAATCTTGCCGATTGGTGAGCAGGAAAGGCCAGGGACAATGCCGTGGAACATAGTCCGACTGTTCTGAAGCTGTATTTGCTTGATTCCTAACTTATCCATGGTAGCCTTGTACAGGATGTTGATGCTGCTGCCTCCGTCTATCAGCACTCGTGAGAAACGAGTGGCTCTTTTATCTGTGGCAAAGGTGGCTTCCAAGACCAGGGCGTAGGAGCCCGGATTCGGCATTACTTCTAGGTGATCAGCTCCGCTCCAACTGATAGGCTTCTCAGACCAGTGCATGAACTCTGGAGCATCTGATGCCACTGCGTTCACCTCTTGCTGCTGCAGCCGCCTGCTGCGTCTGTCGTCGGCCACGCTGGTGAACACCACATAGGCCCCATGCTCCTCTGGGTACTCATCTTGTACTGCGCCGACCGGCCTGACAGCCGGCTACTGGGGTGGAGGCGGAGGCTGCTGCCCAGCAGGCGGGGGTGGCAGGAGGCCGTCTCCCTTGGTGATCCTTGTGAGCCAGTGGCACTTCCGGGTGGTGTGGTTTGACGGCTTTGCGCCGTTGTGGAACTTGCAAGGACCATCTAGAGTCTGCTCGTAAGAGAAGGCCGGCAACCAGTTGGACTTGCCGCCTTTCTGTCGCTTTGGAGGAGGCTGCCCCTCCGGCTGCTGGTCTTCGACCGTGGCAACCTGCCGACTACTCAAACCCGGCTGCGGGGCCTTGCGCTTGTGGTCATTCTACTGTTGTCGCCGACTGGCGTCTCCAGCCGGAGTTCTGGGAGCCTGAGGGGCCACTTTGCCAGTTGCACTAACTTGAATCTCCGCCTTCATGGAGGAGTCGGCTGTGGCATACTTGTCTGCTATGATTAGCAGCTCGTCAATGGTTTCTGGCTCGTCGCTGAGGAGCTTGTGCTTGAGGAGGGTGCCTTCTCTGCACCCGGTGGTGAAATACTCGACGGCCTGCACCTCGTGCACGCCCTCGCAGGAGTTTCGAAGCTCGGCCCAACGCGTGAGGTAGTCGCGAGTTGATTCGGTGGGGCCTTGCACGCACAAGGAGAGCTGACGAGGCTTGGGAGGTCGCTTGTACGTGCTCGTGAAATTGCGGATGAAGGCTTCGGTGAAGTCGACCCAGCTGTTGATGCTGCGGGGCTTCAGGCTGTTCAGCCATGTCCGGGCCGTGCCCTGGAGCATGAGCGGAACATATTTCACGGCAACGCGCTTATTGCCGTTCGCTATGTTGACGGCCGTTGAGTAGTCAACCAGCCAGTCTTCCGGCTTCACGGAGCCGGTGTATTTGGGCATGTCTCGGGGGAGCGTGAACCCTTTGGGAAAGGGCTCATCTCGGATGCGGGGTCCGAAACAGGGCCAGGGATCGGTGAAGTCGGTCGATCCGGTGGCTGGCGTCGTTTTCTCCGACTCCCTCTCCGCGGCCAAGGCGGTCACCGAGAGTCGGATGGTCAACAGGTAGAGGGGAGACTCGCCTTTCCTTGCGAGGAGGAGGAGGCGGACAGTCGTCCCGTCGTTCCACTGCTCTTGGGCGGCCGTCTTGGTCGCGCTCGATGGTGATGCGAGTCCGACTGTGGCTGACAGCCGGATCCTTGTCCTTTCTTCCGCGGACACCGCCAGTCGACGTCCGAGACGTCGCGCCTTGGTCTCAGCGGGGAGGCAGGTCGTTGTTTTTCCGTTGCGGTGCCTCTGTGCGGCAGCCGGCTTTGTTCTGCACGGCAGCCGCATCGAGGAGTCGCTGGACTCGCTCCGTCATCAGGCGGCGCTCTTCACCCTCGAAGTTGTGCAGCTCGTCTGCCGCCGCTTGGGCGGCTCGGATGTTCTCCGCGGGCGTGGCGTACATGGGGCGATTAGCCCTGAACAGGTTGGCGATCTCCATGCCATGCTGCCAGACCGCGCCTAGGCGGCTAGGCCCCGTCGGAGCCGGCGAGCCGCCCACAGCACGATCCATCTCTCGCTGGTAGGCCTCTTACAAGCGTCTCATGCTTGCCAGCTTCTTTGCGCCTTCGACGAGCTGAAGGCGGCGTGCCTCTAGCATCTCGGCGTCAGCGTCTTCTGGAATGGGAGCGGTTAGGTCTCGCAGCGCCGCGTCGAGCGGGTCATGAGCTCCTCCGCCGGAATGCTCGCCATGATCGACGACAAGCACTTCTGTGATGGTGCTTCCACCACTCTCCGCGCGAGGGAGCAGCTCGTCGTAGACCACCACGTTGGTGGGAAATGCGTCGAGCGAAGCGGTGTCAGAGTTGACCAGCATCAGGTCGGTGGAACCTACGGACTCCAGGTCCACGGCAGGCTCACCGGCGACGTGGAGTTGGTCGGGGAGGCCCGTGAGGAGGCTATCGGGGCCGCCCGTGCCTGCATCGGATGCAGGCTCGTCGGAGAGGCGAACCTCGCCGACAAGTTCGGCGAGGCAACTGGTTGCGCAGGCGATCTCAGCGCCGTGCAGCGCATCGGTGCAAACTCCATCTAGCGTGCCGGGCTGGCTGCACTCGACAGGGAGGAAGAGGGTTCCCGTCCAGAGCAGGTCTCCGGACGACAGTGCACCTGGCCCCATGATGGGCGCCAAATGTCGGGGGTTGGGTGCGACATATGCCAAGGGATGGCTTATCATGGTGGGGGCGAGTAGAACGTTGCCGGTGCCTGGAAGCGGGATGAGGCGTAGACATGGACGCCGACGAATCTTACCCAGCTTCAGGGCTCTCCGAGGAGATAACACCCCTACTGCTGCTCTGCGGGGTCTCCGCATGATCACTATGGCAAAGTGGGTACAAGGTTGCTCCTTGAGCTGTTTCCTGGAGGTAGGAGGAGGCAAGGCTAGCTCCCTCCTTCCTGTATTCTATGGTCTTGTGCTAATAGGGTCGAACCCTTTGCATGGGTGCTCCAGGGGGGGTTATATAGGCCTACCCCCCGGGGGTACAATGGTAATACGGCTGGGCGCGGGTCCCAGCCGTCTGTCTCTCAGGCCGCCGTCTTCTCCGCCGACTACTAGGGCCCGCCGACTGGTGGGCCCCGCTGACTAGTCCGGTATGGAGCTGACAGGCCTCGTCTGTCACGGGCGGGTCTTGCTGGCTGCGGATTACTATAGCCGTGCTTCTAATGACGCTGGCTTGGTTATGGGGTCATGGCAACAGTACCGCCGCCTGGCGGGCGATCACTGTTGCCACTTCCCGTCTTATCTGGTTAATCGCATGCGGGATCCGTGGGACGGACCGGCCGACTCCTGGAGGCCGACTCCCACGGGGTCCATCTTGCGGCGCTCTTGCCGTCTTCTGTCCCCCCCACTGACAAGCAGGGCCCGCCTTCTCTGGGCCGTATAGGCAGGCCGACGTGGGTACAGGGCTCCGCCACTGGAGCTGATGTCAGGGCTAGCTGGGCAACAGTGCCGCGCCGGACGGAGATCTCCGTTGGTACGGTGCACTGTGGCCATGCCTGCCCTTGGTAATCAGGGTGGGGGCGGGCTTTACTACGGCCGTTCCCAGCCTCGTCCCTTCTTACGAAGGCAGAGGGTGGTTAGAGTCGCGGGCCGACTCCCCATAGCCGGCTTCTCTGGTAGTCGCCAGTTAGGAGTCAGCTCGTCTTGTAGTCGTCCCTAGGACTCGGCCGTGAGTAGATAGTCGGCAGCGCCGCTGTGGACTCCCAGTGGCGGCCCTCCGTCCTGGGGTTCCTGAGGGGCGTAGCCTGCCCCGATGACTTGAAAGGTTATGGGCCTCGGGTTAGCCTACCCGTGGCCCATTACTCTGACACAATGCACGTGGGAAATGGTTCCAAAGTCGATGTGATCGCCGTCGGCACGCTACCTCTACATCTACCTTTGGGATTAGTTTTAGACCTAAATAATTGTTATTTGGTGCCAGCGTTGAGCATGAACATTATATCTAGATCAAGTTTGATGCGAGACAATTATCAATTAAATCAGAGAATAATGGTTGTTCTATTTATATGAGTAATATCTTTTATGGTCATGCACCCTTGATGAGTGGTCTATTTTTGTTGAATCTCGATTGTAGTGATACACATATTCATAATATTGAAGCCAAAATATGCAAAGTTAATAATGATAGTGCAACTTATTTGCGGCACTGCCGTTTAGGTCATATTGGTGTAATGCGCATGAAGAAACTCCATGCTGATGGGATTTTGGAATCACTTGAGTATGAATCACTTGATGCTTGCGACTCATGCCTCATGGGAAAGATGACTAAGACTCCATTCTCCGTAACAATGGAGTGAGCAACTGACTTATTGGAAATAATACATACTGATGTATGCGGTCGATGAGTGTTGAGGCTCGCGGCGGGTATCGTTATTTTCTGACCTTCATAGATGATTTGAGCAGATATGGGTATATCTACTTGATGAAACATAAATCTAAAACTTTTGAAAAGTTCAAAGAATTTCAGAGTGAAGTGGAAAACCATCGTAACAAGAAAATAAAGTTTCTACGATTTGATCGTGGAGGTGAATATTCGAGTTATAAGTTTGGTCTTCATTTGAAACAATGTGGAATAGTTTCGCAACTCACGCCACCTGGAACACCACAGCGTAATGGTGTGTCCGAACGTCGTAACCGTACTTTCACTACTGCAGGATGCTACTAACGCGACACTATGATTAGAGACCCTTCGACGAAACTGTGTGCAATGCAATAATCGCAAATGGTGGTGTAAAGAAACCGTCAAAAAGGTGCAAAACGTTTGCGATGGAGGATGCATCACACACGGTTCAGATTTTAGTTGTGTGTGCGATGCAGGGCATATGGTTCAGTTCAATTAACTGTTTGCGATGACGAGAAACAAAAGAAACGGGCAGCCAAATGAAGGTGTGTGTGATATACAACATACGGTTCACTAGGATGAACTATGTGTGATCAGGCAACACAATGGAAATGGTTCAACTGAACAAGATGTGTGTGACAAGTGGCAAACAGGTCCGTAATCAGAAATGTGTGTGAAGACCAATAATAACATAGACGATTGCTGCTAATAAACCGTGTGATTTGCTCTATCTACAGAAGAATAACATGTATAAGGACTTGATTCCATAAACAGATTGAACATCAAATTACATATGTGGCTAGTACACACACGACCTTTGCACACACGAAATTACGTTCCAAAATGCCTATGAAACTCAAATAATGTATAAAAGGGCAAAACGAACCGTGATTAATTTCATATTTTTAGGACGACGCAACTATATATAGTTGCATGTTGCCTCTGTAAAATAAATCAAGGCGGTAAGAGACATCGTATGTCATTTCACACACATAGGTGACAAGGTCCCTCTCGGAACCATGAGCCTTTTTGAGAGAAGCTCCGGTTTGTAAGAAGATTGTACCAAAACTTGTCCCAAATTGGACTAATTTTTTACCACAACATGTTGGTGCTATGACATAACACCATGCCAAGTTTCATGATTTTGAGGTGAGTTTTGGATTTACAGTAATTTTAAAACCAGGTTTCTCAATGTTTACTGTCGAGTCGGCACCGCCCTAGATAGGCTTTTTCCTCGTGGGTCCCAAATGATAAATCCAAATATGTGACTACCATGCAGCTTTTCTTATTAAGAATTACAACCCTTGGTGTGCAAGCTGAAAATAAGTTTGTGGGTGCTGGTGGGCACTAAAAACTTGCGGTTCTGTAATGAACAAAGATCTCAAGGATCCCGCGAGAGTGATGTTCTTTGCCTATGTTGTGAATGCTTATAATATTTATGTCTTAATTAAAGAAATGGCAAGCACTTGGCCCAGTATGAAAGAAAATATGGGTCAAAGCCGAGTTGAAAAGATCTAGATTGAACAGAACAATGACATCTAACTCAACCAAAGTTTTCGGCAGTCACAATCAATTGGATCAGTCTAATCCATAAAATCAGGATCAACGGCCAGAAATTCTACTGGTCCATGATGACAAGCTGTTGTAAATAGAAGCCGAGCATCATCAGAAGCCCTTAGGTCCACATGAAACTTCTTTTTATGTTGTTCAACACCTGCTGCCGTAAGAAATTTCTTGTTGAAAAACTTAATCCTCATGGACAATAGTGCCCTCGCATTCAACATGAAGAATGTGAGAAAGCTAGTGTTTGCATTGTTGGATGCATATCCTTCTAGTGTTACTGTCTTCAAACGAATGTCGTGAGATCTGAGAAAAACCCAGTGCTTCTTTAACAATCGATTGGTTATACCTTTTTCTCCATGTGTTAGTGCCTAAGTAGAGATGAAGATCGAAAACAGTTAATGTCTAAAAAAGATTATGTTGAAAGAGTGATAACTGAATGATTAATTATAGTACATTATATATGGGCTTTCAATGTGTGTGAAATCATCACCTTCATATACAAATTCTCCAGACATGGAAAGCATTGCAGCAAGGCAATAATGATGTTGAGATCAAAACACCACATAGTGATATATAAGGTCTTGACAGAATCCACCACCACTAATAGGATGGACAAGCGCTTCATTGAGCATAGAACATAATATTAGTACTGAAAGTGTTCTCAAAGATGGTACTTAACTTATGCGCACAAATGAAAAATGCAAATTATAAAAGTGTACGTGAATAATATACAGTACCTCAATAGGTGTGGAGGCAAACACCATCTCGAACCATTCAAACGGATCACTAGTTGCACCCAAGGTCTCTAGTTTAGGCGCAGAGACCACAGTTATTTGTGAAGGTTTATAACAACAATTAAGGAGCAACCTTTGAAGTGAAGGGGCATCTTCGATGATGAGCTCCTGTCCTTCAAAATGAATTCCAATGCTCACAAGGTGAGACGACTTTATTTTGAGACAAGGGATATGGATTCCTATTCCAAAAACAAGCACCAAACGCTGCAGTGCCGGGCAGCTAGAGTGGATGATGCTGTGAAACGACGCCACCAACAAATCAACCAACACAAACGCAAGTTTTTTCAGCACTAGCAGTCGAAGCATTTGTACCAGATAGTCTGCTAGATGGCATCGGGTCAAGGTGGCGGTGTGGAGAGAGGAGCAAAACCATGAGATAGGCATCGGTGGTGAGGGCACAGATGCAGCTCTTAGTGGTAACTTATCGCTGTAATGGTAGAACTCAAGCTGCTGGAGTTTATCGAATTGACGGGATGTCAGCTAGGCGGCCACCATGCAGGGTATGTCCAGTAGGCAGCATGCCGGGATGCAGATGTGTTGAACGGAGTCCTTGTGGGAGGAGATGATGGCTTCGGGGAGTTCAGAATCATCATCGACAGATAGCTGATGGCAGTCGAGATTAAGAGGCGCGGTGCACCACAGAGTGTGCCACCGAGATGCGAGGACTTGTGTGTGGCAGCCATCCTTGGTGGGGAGAAGGGACATGATCTCCCCAAGTATTCCATCCGGGAGATCGCTGATGCGGTCTGCCAGAGATTCTACTGGTTCCTCAGGTCCAAGAGGGCGCTTCTGGCCGCACAGCCGGGTCCAAGATCTACATCCGGCAGCGGCGCTGGTCGGAGCCTCATCTGTGTACATACCAATCTGAAAGGAAAAAATGGCATAACATGTAGGACATTCGAAATCAATTCTCGAGATCAGGAAGAAAAAAGGCACAAACATATATGTAGAACATTCAAAATCAATTCTCAAGATCTGGACACAAATTATTAGCACGCAAGCTAACCCTAGTAGAATTATTAGCAAAAATCATTTGTACAGAACAAACAATTAATCACTAACTCTATAGGGATAACTTTAAAACAATCAATACACTGCGTGCATCTAATGGATCTTAATTACTCTGATTTCATGGACTGAGAGAACATAACCATAGGATTTATATTCCAGAAAAATTATAGAGGGGCGGGGTGGGTGGGGGGATTAGCCAGAGAAAACACTTGATATGTTTGCCGGACAAATGGGTATATAGATGACTAACCGGTTCTCCCTCGGAGTCGCAGTTGTTGCCGGAGTTGCTGTTGACCTCCGGCTCTGGCTGGTGGGGGGGCACGACGGCGCCGAAGAATTCAAGTTCATGCTGCTGCCTGCACGAGACCTCGTCGGCGGCGACGGAAACCTCTATGGCCAGCTTCACGCGTTGTGTGGGTGCTTCACCAGCCCCGCCGTCGCCACTCCCTCCAATGGTGCGCTTCGACGACATCGTCATACACTCCGGAGTCCAGCCGTCGGTGACCACTATGGACCGGGGATGCGGCCACCAATAATGGTCGGTGGCTCGGGCGCGCAATTAATACAGACCTGTGGGAGCAAGGCAGGTTGTGGTCAAAAGTTGTCTCGCCTCCCGGTGAGCCTGCGCGGCGGACGTCTGCCATTCCTACCATCATTTCACACAGCTACTCGGACGCCTCCATGCGTCCCCTCAACTCACGGCTGTTCGCACGGCACACGGGGCGTGTGGCAGCACACATATTTTTGGGGTTATTTTCTGCCGCTTTACTGCTTCACTGAACCGTTTGTGTTGAAGAGATGCACAAATCCTGTGTTGAACATCTTGCATGCTTCCCGGTGAACCTGCCACCGGACGAGTTTTGGATTTACTAAAATTTAAAAACCAGGCATCTCAATGTTTTGCCGGCAATCAACAGTGCCCTGGTGTTTGAAATTCATTCCCATTTCTTGCATGGGACCTAAGCAAGCACATAAGGACACATATTTGATTTTTCAACCAATTTATATGCACTGCAGCATGTGCATGTAGTTCAAATTTGAATTATGCACATAAATGGATTGAAAACTCAGTTAATGCATAAAAATGTCCAAACGAACCCCGAAAAATCACAAAGTTTGACACAACACTCCTGTTGCTCTATATTGACACGAGAATAATTTGAAAGCAATAAGAGGCAATGGATATCGTTTCGTCCCCAAAGGTGGGACGTTCCCTACCGAAACCATCATGCTTGTTGTGAGAAGCTCTAGTTTGTGAGAAGCATATACCCGAACCTGCCCCAAATGGGACAAACATTTTACCACGGCATGTTGATGCCGCTCCATGATAGCATGCCAAGTTTCATGAATTTCAGACGAGTTTTGGATTTACTAGAATTTAAAAACCAGGCATCTCAATGTTTTGCCGGCAGTCAATCGTGCCCCGCTGTTTGAAATTCATTCCCATTTGTTGCATGGGACCTAAGCATGCACCCAAGGACACATATTTGATTTTTCAACCAATTTATATGCACTGGAGCATGTTGAAGAAAAAATGCCCTAGAGGCAATAATAAAGTTTTGATTTATATTTCCTTATATCATGATAAATATTTATTATTCATGCTAGAATTGTACTAACCGGAAACTTAGTACATGTGTGAATACATAGACAAACGGAGTGTTACTAGTATGCCTCTACTTGACTAGGTTTTTGAATCAAAGATGGTTATGTTTCCTAGCCATAGACATGAGTTGTCATTTGATAAACGGGATCACATCATTAGAGAATGATGTGATTGACTTGACCCATTCCGTTAGCTTAGCACTTGATTGTTTAGTATCTTGCTATTGCTTTCTTCATGACTTATACATGTTCCTATGACTATGATACTATGCAACTCCCGAATACCGTAGGAACACTTTGTGTGCTACCAAACGTCACAACATAACTGGGTGATTATAAAGGTGCTCTACAGGTGTCTCGGATGGTACTTGTTGAGTTGGCATAGATCGAGATTAGCAATGTAACCAATGAGTTAGTTGCGGGATGATGCATTACAGAACGAGTAAAGAGACTTGCTGGTAACGAGATTGAACTAGGTATTGAGATACCGATGATCGAATCTCCGGCAAGTAACATACCGATGACAAAGGGAACAACGTATGTTGTTATGCGGTTTGACCGATAAAGATCTTCATAGAATATGTAGTAGCGAATATGAGCATCTAGGTTCTGCTATTGGTTATTGTACGGAGATGTGTCTCGGTCATGTCTACATAGTTCTTGAACCCGTAGGGTCCGCACGCTTAATGTTCGGTGACGATCGGTAATATGAGTTTATGTGTTTTGATGTACTGAAGGTAGTTAGGAGTCCCGGATATGATCACGGACATGACGAGGAGTCTCCAAATGGTCAAGACATAAAGATCGATATATTGGATGACTATGTTTGGACTTCGGAAGTGTTCCGAATGAGTTTAGGCGAATACCGGAGTACCGGGGGGTACCGCAACCCCCCGGGGAGTGTAATGGGCCTCATGGGCCTTGGTGGAGAGAGGAAGGGGCGGCCAGGGCAGGCCGCGTGCCCCCTCCCCCTCTAGTCCGAATTGGACAAGGAAGTGGGGGCGACGCCCCCCTTTTTCCTCCCCCTCTCTCTTCCTTCCTTCCCTCCTACCCCTACTCTTGGAAGGGGAGGAATCCTACTCCCGATGGGAGTAGGAGTCCCCTTGGGTTGCACCTAGGAGGCAGCCCCCCTCCCCCTCCTCCACTACTTTATATACGGGGGAGGGGGCGCCCCATAGACACACAGGTTGATCATTGATATCTTAACCGTGTGCGGTGCCCCCTCCACCATAATCCACCTCGGTCATATCGTAGCGGTGCTTAGGCGAAGCCCTGCGTTGGTAGCATCATCATCACCGTCATCACGTCATCGTGCTGACGGAACTCTCCCTCGAAGCTCTACTAGATCGTGAGTTCATGGGACGTCACCAAGCTGAACGTGTGTAGATCGCGGAGGTGTCGTACGTTCGGTACTAGGATTGGTCGATCGGAAGATGTACGACTACATCAACCGCGTTGTCATAATGCTTCCGCTTACGGTCTATGAGGGTACATAGACGACACTCTCCCCTCTCGTTGCTATGCATCACCATGATCTTGCGTGTGCGTAGGAATTTTTTTGAAATTACTACGTTCCCCATAAGTGGCATCCGAGCCAGGTTTATGCGTAGATGTTATATGCATGAGTAGAACACAAATGAGTTGTGGGGGATACAAGTCATACTCCTTACCAGCATGTCATACAACGGTATTGTTGGATGAAGCGGCCCGGACCGACATTACATGTACGCTGATGCGAGACTGAGTCTACCGACGTGCTTTGCACACAGGTGGCTGGCGGGTGTCAGTTTCTCCTACTTTAGTTGAATCGAGTGTGGCTACGCCCGGTCCTTGTGAAGGTTAAATCAGCACATACTTGACGAAATATCGTTGTGGTTTTGATGCGTAGGTAAGAATCACTACTAGGGAAAACCTTATACACAGAATCTTAGCAGCATTGCGGCATAAAAAGAGGCGCTGCTGCTAAATAGTAGCAGTGCGGCTACGGAAAGCTCGCTACTGGTGCAAACTTAGAAGTAGCGCGTGACGCTTAAACCGCGCTGCTACAAAAATCCACTGACAGTACACAACGACATAAGTTTACCAGGAGCGCGGCATCAGGAAGCGCGCTGCTGCTAATGCCATAGGAGCAGCGCGCTTTTTTGTCACTTCGCTGCTGCTAATTTTGAAATTGTGCACAGGGTTGGCCCGTTTAGCAGTAGCGCGTGACAGGAAATCGCGCTGCTGCTACGCTCTTAGCAGCAACGCGCTTTTGCTCCCGCGCTCCTGCTAAGACGCAGCACCCACCACCTTTTTCCACCTCCCCCTCCCCATCTCCTCTCCTCCCTTTCCCCTACCTCCCACATCCTCCCTCTCTCACTCTTCTTCTTCCTCAATACTTCTCCCTCCATTACTCTCCCTCTTCTACCTACCTTTCTCTCTCTTCATAACTCCTAGCTAAAACTACACCACCTCCATTAATTCAACTCCTTTCTCTTTTTCCTCCCCCTCCACTAGTTGAAGTTGTCTCCTCCCAAATTAGCTAGCTAGTAGATGTAGCATTTAGTTAAGTAAGCTATTTGCCCCCTAACTAGATCTTTCTTTGTCAAGAAGAGCTTTGTGCACTTTTGACCTCCCTACATCGTCATCATCTCCACCGTGTGCTCGATCTCGAGATACAGGTGTGATTAATATTTCATGCTTTTGCAAAATGGAAATATGTTTATGTGTGTGTGATATGTTTATGGAAATTGTGTGTGTGGCATGAGTTGACGCCAAATTGTGCTTTTGAGTTGCCTATGTTTTGCCGAAATGTCGATTTATTTCCGTTTCGGCGAATTCCGGGCAAACTCTAGATCTATATATGTCCTATTTTTAAGTAAGGTCATGCCGAATTTTTGTATGACTTTGATGAATGCAAGCATTTTTATAATCAATTTGTTTATTATTACCGTGCAGAGTTGACGATGGTCAGTGGAACGATGGTGGATAGGTGGTTGCGATCGGCGGTGCAGGAGATGAAGGAAAATAACCTGACAGAGGTTTTATGTCCGAGTCGAAAATGCAAAGGAATAGTTTGGCTTGAACCCCATGACGATGGTCGTGTCGAAGCGCACCTGCTCATGACTGGTTTCATGGATGGCTATACTCGGTGGATAATTGAAGATGAGGATGACGATGTTGAGGATTCTGATGGGGCAGGCAATGATGACACAGGGCAAGACGAAGAGATGATCGATAATGGCGGCGGGGAAGAGGCCGGACATGGCAGCGAAGAAGGGGCCGGACATGGCGGCAGAGAGAACGACATGGACTCCATGCAGCAGAGTTCGTCGGTACTAAGTTCAATCGTGCGGGACCCTCATGTTCAAGCATTGCTTCGCAAGGAGACGAGTACTGAGAGAGCTGCTTCTAGAGAGGAGGCTAAGCTGGAGAAACTGGTGGTATACTCAAACACTCCATTGTATGATGGTTGCAATCCTGAGGTGACCCGCTTGAGTTTCACGCTCCAACTCCTGAAGACGAAGGCTAAAAACAAATGGACCGACACTAGCTTCGATGAGCATCTCAAGTACCTAAAGGATGTTCTTGCCGAGGGTAATCTATGTCCTAGTAGTGTTGATGAGGCCAAGAAGATCGTGTGCCCTCTTGATCTGCCACATGTTAGATACCATGCATGGATCAACGATTGCATAATTTATCGGAAGGAGCACACGGAAAAAAAAAGTTGTCCGGTGTGCAATGCTTCTCGATACAAGAAGGCAGGGAAGAAATGTCCCCAGAAAGTGGTATGGTACTTACCGATCACTCCACGTCTCCAGAGGTATTTTGTAGATCCCAAGGAAGCAAAGCTAATGCGCTAGCACGCGGAGAGGAAGAAGCCCGACGATGGAGATGATCCAAAGCTGAGACACATCAAGGATGGAAGCCAGTGGAGAGCATTGAACAGCTTCTATCGGTATTTTGAATGTGATGCAAGGAACATCGTGCTCGGCGCGTGTACCGATGGCATGAATCCGTTTGGCAACCAGAGCACCAACCATAGCACATGGCCCGTGTTTGTATGGATGTACAACCTCCCCCCTGGTTGTGCATGAAATCGAAGTACATTCACATGAGCATGCTTATTCAAGGGCCGAAACAACCAGGAAATAATATTAATTTGTATCTGGGGCTAGTTAAGGAGGAGTTAGACACGTTATGGAAAACACCAGCCAAGACATGGGACGCCAGCAAAGGCGAGTATTCCAACATGAGAGCCGCGCTGATCACGATAGTGCAGGACTATCTTGGTTACGGATATGTGGCAGGCCAGGTGTGCCATGGATATTGTGGATGCACGCGGTGCATGGAAGATATGACGTCTCAGCAGTTAACGTCAAGGAAAGATGGCGGGTCTGGGAAAATCGTGTACATGGGCATCGAAGATGGCTCGAACAGGACGACCCATGGAGAAATCAAAGATGGCTTTCAATGGTCACGCTGAGCATCGAGGACCTCCACGTAAGCGGAGCGGTGCCGAAATCGATGAGCTGTTGAAAAACTAGAAGGAATGCCCCGTGTCGGGTAAGACGTTGAGAAAGGCGCCGGAGCCGCTGTTGAAGGTATGGAAGACGAGGTCTGTGTTCTGGGACTTGGAGTACTGGCACAAACTCGATACACCTCATTGCCTTGATCAAATGCATATCTATAAGAATGTCCTTGAGAGCTTGCTCGCAACACTGATGAACATGCCAGATAAGACCAAGGATGGGCCGAAGGCCAGAAAAGACTTGCAAGATTTTAAAATCAGGGAAGATCTATGCATGCCGCCCCGTAAAATGTCAGACGAGACAGAGACGGATACAGAGGCACGGGAGAAGAAGGGCAAGAAAATAAAGAATGAGGATTATTGCCCCCTTCTTGCTTCACCTTAAGTCAGGTTGAGATCAATCAATTCTTTAAGTGCCTTACCAGAGTCAAAGTTAGTTCCAGTTACTGTGGCAAGATAATTAGATATCTAGACACGGACAAGAAAAGGTTCAGCGGGATGAAGTCTCATGACTGTCATGTGATGATGACGCAGATACTACCTGTTGCCCTTAGAGGGATAATGGACAAGCACGTCCGTGACACGCTTATTGGTTTTCGCAACTTTTTTGACGTCATCTCTCGAAAGTCGATCAGTGTGAAGCAGCTCCGAAGGCTACAGGAAAAGATCGTTGTGATACTGAATGAGCTTGAGATGTACTTCCCGCCCGCGTTCTTTGACGTGATGGTGCATCTGTGTGTCCATATTGTGGATGACATAATAGACCTGGGGCCGTCATTCCTGCACAACATGATGTCGTTTGAGAGGATGAATGGGATCATCAAAGGATTCGTTCGTAACATGTCCCGTCCAGATGGAAGCATCGTCCAGGGCTATTTGACACATGAGTGCATCTCTTTCTGTGAGAATTTTCTCTATGGCGCAGACCAGCCGCCTGGTGTTAGTGTTGGTTTGCCAGTTAACAGGCACGATGGGAGGCTCGAAGGAGAAGGTCACTCCAACGGTCGCAGGGAACTGCACGTGGCATAGTCAGATCGACGCAGCGACTTTGACAGAGCAAACTTGGTAGTGCTACAACACCTAGACGAGGTAGATCCTTTCGTGGCACTGCACAAAGAAATTATCGCAAAGAAGTATCGTGACCGGGGGGTATGCACGACGGACGCCGAAGTTACTAGAGAGCACAACTCCACTTTCCTACATTGGTTCAAAGAGCATATTATTGCTAATCCCCCGGAGGAGGGCTCTAAGGACGGATTGCTCATATACGCTTTAGCACATGGCCCCTCGCCCAACCTCGTAACCTATCAGGCATATGATATCAACGGATACACGTTCTACACGGAGGCCAAAGATATGGACAGTGATGATCAGAACTCAGGGGTGACGATGGAATGCATGACCGGCAGCGACAACGGCGCAACTGAACGATTTTATGGAAGGGTCGAGGAGATCTGGGAGCTTGACTACTCTGGATTGCACAACACGACGATGTTTCGTGTTAGATGGGCTAAGAATGTCGAAAGAGAAAGCCGGATTTTCACTACCATGACTATACCCGACACCAGGAGCGCTACCGTGAACGCTATCGCAAAAAACGAGCCATGGGTACACGCTAAGCACGTGACACAATGCTTCTTCATAACTGACCCATGCAATCCCAGTCGTGTTGTCGTGAGAAAAGGCAAAAGAAACATCATTGGAATGGATGGAGTCGCCAACGAGGAAGACTATGATCAGTACGGCGACCCAATGAGGGAAGATGACGATGATGATGAAGTATACGTCAAAAGAAGAATCAACACTACATTACCAAAGAAAAATTGTTCTCCATGGAAAAGGCAAAGTCACAATGTGGGGCTCAATTATTCGTCGACGAACAAGAAGGGAAAGAAGTTGACTCAAAAACGAAAACGTCAGCGCTGAGGAATCGGTCAAATGATGTAATATATATATATATATATATATATATATATATATATATATATATATATATATATATATATATATATATATATATATATATATATATATATATGTTCCTACTTTGTATACACAATTAGCCATTATTATGCATGGGTCCAATGATGTAATATATATATGTTCCTATTTTGTATACACACTTAGCCATTATTATGCAAGGGTCCAATGATGTAATATATATGTTCCTATTTTGCATACATATTTAACCGTCAAATGATGCAATATATATCGCCTTGCCTTCGTTCAACGATGAGGAAAAGAAAATGGGAAACTGGTTATAGCAGTAGCGCTTTACTGAAAAAGAGCTACAGCTAGTCAAGATAGCAGTAGCGCTTCACTGAAAAAGAGCTATAGCTAGTCAAAATAGCAGTAGCGATTTCTGTATAAAACCGCTACAGCTAGTAAATAGTACTAGCGCGCTTCGTGTAAACGCGCTACTGCTACGTCCACTTAACCCAAAATTCTCACTCTCCCTGCTTCATCCCGCCTCTTTTCCCCCAAATCCCCACTCTCTTCTCCGGCCCCGTTGCACCGCCGCGCCCGACCCCGGCGCGCTCGCCCCCAACCCCGCCGCGCCCGACCCAGGCGCGCTCTCCCCCTACCCCGGCGCGCTCGCCCCCGACCCCGCCGCGCTCGCCCACGACCTGTCGGCCCTCGCCTCCCTCCTCTGCTCTCTCCCCTCCCAACCTCGGTCGTCGTCGGGCCTGCCTCCTCGCCCCTGCACCCTCTATGAACCACCCCCCCTCTCTCTCTGCTAGCTAGGGTTCTTCTGTTAATTTACTTAGGTTTTAATTAGGGCAGTATGTTAATTAGGTTATCTATTTAGTTATGAATTTAGCTAGTTTCAAAATTAGCTGAATTTATATGCAAATTTGAACTCGACATGTGATATGTGGATATGTCATGTTTTGGACATGTCAAGTTTGGAATTTGAACATGTCATTTGGACATGTGATGTTTTGGTTTAATTTTGGTAAATGATCCGAGTGGCCTATGTTACGCCGGAATGTTGATTCATTTCCGTTCCGGTGAATTTCAGGCGCTCGATATGTCCATTTTTTAGCAAAGGTCATGCCGAAATTTCCCGTGAATAAAGGCATGATTTGTGCTACATAGTTGGCATATCGAGTGCTGGCACATATATTTCTGTTTTATGTCATTTCTCATTTATTCATACTTTTAGAAATAAATGAGGACACTTAATCATAGGAAACATGTCGAACAACAAAGAAACTGGGCCTTCTGACCAAGATGCTTACGAGATGGATTATCAGGGTGAACAAGACTACCTCGACTTTTTGACTGCTAAGCAAGGTTCGCAGGTCCGCCTTGATGATGGTACTGACACCGACATCGACACCGACGGCGCCGGCACCGATGGCGGCGCCGATGTCACATCCCTAGTTCTGGTGATGCTTAGTGCTTGCATTAGAGTGTTGCATCATGATTAAATTCTATTAAATTTGAAATGGGGAATGTTTCAAACCCTAGAACTAAAGCAAATTCAAATAGATGCAAATTAAAAATGGAATTTCAACTAACCCAAAATGCTTTTCAAAAATGTTCATGGCCTTTGGAAAATGTTGCAAACAACAACCAGAGGTGATGCACATTTTTGCTATACATTTTGGATTTTTGAATGAACCCATATGTATTTGAATTGGAGCTGTTTAAAATAATATAAATATTTTGAAGGCTCCAAAAATGTTGGAAATTGGTGAGGGCCTTTGGTATATTATAACCAGTGGCCACAAGGAATCTCAACATTTTTATAATTGTGCTAGTATTTATTTTAAGTCAAAAACAAATGTCAGAAATAGAAAAGAAAACAAAAATATGGAAAACCCTTACCTGGGCCACTTGCTGGCCTGGCTCTGGGCCGGCCCACCTGGCCCATGCCAGTCACCTCCTACCTTTGCCAGTAGGCAGAGGAGGGGGGGACAGCGCACCGCCGCCGAGCATGCGCGAGGCCACCTCCTGCTTCGCCGTGTCGACGCCTCCTCCTCCCTGTCCCCGCGCCTGTGGACGCCTCGACCCCCCTCTGTCCTCCCCCCCTCTCTCTCTTCTCTGGCTCCCTTCCCCTCTCTTCCCGAGTGCCGCTGTCGCCGCCGTTCACTGCCACCGTGGCCACCGTCCACACCTCGCCTCGCCGATGCTTCCAGAAGAACCGCCGCGCCTTCCTCTTCGTCTCCACCAACCCACGTGACGCCGGGCGCACCGCAGCGTCGTCCCCGCCGCCTTCATCGCCGCATCTGTCCGGCAATCGCCGCGGTCGATTCGCCGTCTCCGACGCCTCCCCGAGACCACCGCGCTGATCTTCGACCTCGCTGTGAGCCCCGGAGTATTACCCCTCACCTCTCCCTCTCTGGTTCGTCCTCTAGCTAGCTGTGCTACCATGGCCGTAGCTCGCGTCCGCCATGACCGGCGAGCCCCGCGCTCCCGAGCTCCTGCACTTGCGTTCGTTGCACCGGCGTGCTCCTGGTGACCCTAGGAACCCGTAGAGCCCCTCAGCTGATCTCGACGTGCCGTGGAACGTCGCACCGGACTCCGCCCGAACTCCGGCCGCCGCCATGAGGTCACTTCTGACGAATTCCGGCCACCCCGCGGCCTTCCGTCCGGTCCATTGGATGCGGACGAGCAAGAGCTCCTCCCCGGTGCGCTCAGCGCGCCAAACCACCGCCCGATGCTCAAATCCGAGCCGCGCCGCCGTCGTTTTGGTCGTCGCCGGCCGTGCTCCGGCGAGTGCCGACGTGGCGCGTCATTAGCGCTAACCACCGCCAGCTAGATCACCCACATACGCTGACAGATGGGCCCCAGCGCCCACTAATTTTGTAATTAGGCTAAACACACCCCTGTTTAACACTATGACACTGACGTGTGGAGCCCACACGTCAGGTTTGACCTGGAGGCGCCCAGTTGACCAACTGACGTCATCCTGAAGTCACGCTGACGCAATAATTATTTTCTGGTTTTTTTTAATCAGGAAATTCCAGAAAATAGAGCTAACTTCTAAAATTCATATAAATTCAACCGTAGCTCAGATTGAAAAGTTTTATATATGAAAAATGATCAGAAAAATTCAAGGAATCCATCTGTACCATTTTCATGCATGTTAGAACAACTTATAGTTGCTGCTTAGCACAAATCATATAATGGCATTTAAATATCCACATATGGAGTTTGAATTTGAATCCTGGATTCAAATCAACTTCATTTAATCTGGTTGCTAGCTGCATTAGCTCAAATCACATCATATTGCCATGTCATGATCATGCATCATATTGTCGCATTGCATTGATTGTGTTCTTTCTCAGTTGCCGGTGTTTGTCCCCTCTCGATAGACGTGGTTCCGACGATGTGATCGATGACACCGATGAAGAACTATATTATCTTCAGAAGTGCCAGGCAAGCAAAACCCCCTTGTTCATTCCGATACAATCCCACTCTCTCGCTCCTGCTCTCTTTTATTGCATTAGGACAACAACGATTCATGTGTTACTTGCTGCGGTAGCTGAACCCCTTTATCCTTTGCATGACCTGTCATTCCACAGTAAATAGATGAAACCCACTACCATGAGTAGGAGTTGTTTGAGCCCTGATGTGCCTACTCATTCATGCTTGTTTATCATGCCTTCTACTGCTTAGAGTTGAGTCGGGTCTGATTCATCGGAAATGAATCGGAATGTGGTGAAACATGTCCTACTGTTGAGAGCTAAGTGTGTGAACACGATTTGGTAAAGGTAGCGGTGAGAGGCCATGTAGGAGTACATGGTGGGTTGTCTCATTGCAGCCGTCCTCAGGAACTGAGTTCTGTGTTTGTGATCCATGAACAGTTACTACCACACATTGGGTTCCGGTAACTCGACCCCTCTCGACTTATTAATCAACTTGATCTCTGTCCAGGAGTTGCAACTAGTTTCTGGTGTTTGTAGGTAGTGTTAGTAGTCTACCAAGTGGCACCCTGTACAGGTGGTCTTGGGACAGACTAGGCACCATGGCCGGGTATGCCGAGCGCCGCCCGTTTGGTGGGCTTGGCACCCTGTACACATCGTTTGGGGCCGTGAGCGACACCCCGGCCGGATCTCCTTGCGGATGGAACCCGAATAGGCGATAAACCTGGACGAGAGACTTGTGTGGTTAGTCAGGTCGTGGCCGACTCCCTCGCCCGGCTTCCGCTTGAAGGTTGCCGAGGTACATGATGTGTACAGGGCGATAAGTGGCGAGAGCGTGTGTGAGGAAGTACACCCCTGCACGGTTATCATTATCTATTCGAATAGCCGGATTCCTCGGATATGGAAACTTGGACCCCTTGCATAGTTCCTGGACAAGTGAAAGTGGATACTCTAAAATGCGCAAGATAAGCGTGAGTGCTATGGATGGCGTTCTCGTGGGGAGACGGGAGCGGATCCATAGTGGTGTATTGATATGGTGAATATGTGGACTCGTGTGCGCCACCTCAAAAGAGTTGCTTGCAGTCGTAGTTCAGGATAGCCACCGAGTCAAAGCTGGCTTGCTGCAGTCAAACTCCACCACCCCTTTTGATACTGATGCATATGTAGTTAGTTCTGATGTAAGTCTTGCTGCGTATATTTGTACTCACGTTTGCCTATTTTATGTTTTTGCAGAGAGACTTCAGTCTCGCTAGTAGTACCGCTTGGACTTCGACGTTTAGCTTGATACCTCAGCTACGATCTTGTGCCCCGGCAGGATCTAGAGGATAGTCAGGCTTCTCAGCCTTTTTCATTTGTAGATGTCTGTACTCAGACATGTTAAGCTTCCGCATGTGTTTTGACTTGTATGCTCTGAATGTTGGGTCATGAGACCCATGTTTGTAATATCTCGCTCCTCGGAGCCTAATGAATAAATACTTTGAGTCGTAGAGTTATGTTGTGATGCCATGTTGTATTTACTCATATCGGGCATATTGTGTGTATGATTGAAATGCTTGGTATGAGTGGGATCCGACTATCTAGTTGTTTATCCTTGGCAGCCTATCATATGGGGAAATGTAGTCTAGTGCTTCTGAGCGATAGTAGTCCTGCTAGCCCAGCACTACTGCTTGGAACGCTTGACTGGCCGGCATGTGTTTCACGTCGTTCCTGTGTCTGTCCCTTCGGGGAAATGTCACGCGGTGTTATCCGGAGTCCTGCCTAGCCTGCTACAGCCCGGGTTACCGGAGTCCTGTTAGCCCAGTGCTACAGCCCGGATTTATACGCTGTTGACCGACATGCTCGAGTTTGATTCATGTATGCCTGTCCCCATGGGTTAGTGCCGCTTTGGGTTCACGACTAGCCATGTCGTCCCGGGTTCTTTGTCATATGGATGCTAGCGACACTATCATATACGTGAGCCAAAAGGCGCAAACGGTTCCGGGCCAGGTAAGGTGGCACCCGTGGGAATACCGTGCGTGAGGCCGCAAAGTGATATGATGTGTTACATGCTAGATCGGTGTGACTTAGGATCGGGGTCCTGACAGCCGAGACCGGTGGGGAAGGTACCCGCGGGGAAGATACCGGCGGGGAAGGTACCGGCGCCGATGTCGGTACCAAAAAGAGGAAGCATAAGAAGCAGAGGATACGAAAACCTAACAAACTAGGGATTGGACGACTTGTGATCACAAAGATGGCACCTGGCAAGTTTGAGCCGTTAGAGCCGGAAGAACCTCGCAAGTGCTATGGGAACCAAGTAGGATGCATCCTACGGGAATGTGCGAGCATCAACGACGATGACTTAAGGAGTAAAGAACATTTGACGCAGTTGCTCCTAACGAAGTTGCACAAGAGATTCAAGTTCCCCGACCGGGATGATAACATAGAACAACCGTGGGATGATCCGAAGAAGAAAAAGATTAACAATCACGCCATGGGCATGTTCAGCAATGATTTGGCCTCCTGGAAATCGAGGGTGAAACGAGCTATTGAGGCTGAGGAACCCCTGTCCAAGATTCTGGAGGAAAATCCGACACTTACGGAATAGGAGTTGGAAAAGTTCAAGGACACTTGCGCTACCGAGGACGCCAAGGCTAAGGCTACGAAATTCAAGACCCTTCAGCAAAGGAACACGGGGAAGCATCGCCTCGGAAGCCCTGGCTACCTTGGTAAAAGGCCCATATGGGATAAGGAGGACGCGGAACGTGAAGCCGCGGGTCTCCCAGACCCCTTCGCGAAGTTCACCAACCCCCTGGAGCGTGACTTCATCAGGGCCTGCTACAAGTGGGACAAGGAGAAAAAGGATTTTTACACGGACAAGATCACGAGGAAATTGATTAGACTACTGGAGAAGCAACACCAGCTTGCAGCCGAAAGCCCTACTTCTCCGATGAGGCCCAAGTGGGACACCCCTCTCAACCGGTCCTTGAACGAACTTAAGGGACTCCCTTTGGGCCAACGGTCGTAATATGGTCATGTGCACGGCGCTGGAGACGACGCCACGTGGAAGGTGTTTTACAACGAGGGCCCGGAGGCCAAGAAGCAGAAAAAGAAGTTTAGTCAGGCGGACATCGACGCGAAGGTGAAGCTTGCGGTCGAGAAAAAAGCAGCTGAGGACGCGAAAAAAGCAGCCGAGGACAAATATGAGTTGTTACAGCATGCAGTCAATGCAGCTGTAACTGCCTGCAGAAATGATTTTGCTACTAACTTGGTTCCAGTTATCATCAACTGGACGAAGGAAAATCCAGACAAGACGGTACATGATTTCCCGTTGCCCAGTTTCGTCGAGAGCAACTCCATGAACAACAACATCATCGCACCATCACTTGCCCACGCAACCGGGCCTCCTCTCGCAGCCGCTCCCGCTCATAGAAGCCCGTCCTCAGTCTCTGGCGCGCTCAGTGGGCCTTCGTCTTTGGCTGAGCTCGACGCCATCACGGTAATTACATGTCGCACCACCATATATATAATATTCCATTTTTGTTGCCTTTCGGATGTTTTACGCCACAGACATATGTGTTTGCAGGCGAAAGAAACCCCGTGCACCATACTCTACTTGATCAAAGGCCAGAAGGTGGACGTGGGAAAGGGGATGATAATGGACCCCTTGCAACCCACGTTCCACAACCAGCCGATCCCTGCTGGGAACTTCAGGGTTAGCTTGTCCAGTGTGAAATCGGGGCATGAGGATTTGCCTCCTCCAGTACAACATGTGGGAGCGGACGACGAGACCCCGCCGCGGATTGGAAGCTGCAAGGGTTGGGTGCTGCTATGGCCGAAGAATCTTATTCCTCTGGAGCCGGCCGAGAGCACACCAATAACCACACATCAACAAGCATGTGCGGAGACCACCACCCCGCCTACGCAATTACCAGCTCCTGTAGAGCCGGGTGAGAGCGGCGGACGACATGATGAAGGGGGTGCAATAGTGCCGGCTGATGTAATTTGTCCTGTAGAACAGAGAATGGATGATGAGATGGAGGTCGACCCTTTGGATTTCCTCAATACAAGCGCGTATGACTGTGACATAGAATTGATGAGTCAACCATATGACGAATCAGGCTATCAGCTTGCTAATGAGGATATGGATGATATGCCCGGGCAGGAAGGTCGTAGCAGGGATTGCAAAAAGTCTCTCTTCATGAAATCCTCACAGGACACGCCTGAAGATGCCGCCTCAACACAGGCTCAACTATCTCGGCGCGAGGGTCGTACAGTACTTAGCCCGGGAACACTGGGGCAGGGGTTAAGGAAGGGTCTAGAAGGTGTGCCCAAGAAAAAGGAGAGAAAGAGATCGGGGAAGATAGCTGCCTCCAAACAAGCCAGAGCACATAGCAGCCACACGATGTATTCTGAAGAGCGTGTACCCGTGAAAGGTGCGGCCATGTTCCATCTCACGGGCGAGACGATGCTACCGCCGAAATCGCTGGAGGCACTATTAGGGGATCTCAGGAGACTGCACGACCATGTGCTGTCGACGGAGAAAAGCCTACTAGCCTCAAAGGATCCAGGATATCCGACATACGCGGCTCGTATGCCTGAGGGGAAGTGCTACATCGAGACACAGCCCGCGGAGGTGTTCTTCCTGTGGTTTGACCATATCTTTGAGATGTTTCTGAGGCGGCTCGATTTTACAATCGTCCGCCTTTTTGCGCTACATATGAGCTCCGTCATGAAGAGTGAAGAAGTCTCGCAAATCTGTGTGGCGGATCCATACTACATGCACGAGTCTTTCTTGAGTCTCGGCGACTTTCAGCGTGAAACTGCTAGGGACTACCTCCAAAACTTCACGGTACAGAATAAGGACCGGGAAATTGTCCTCGTGCCTTATCATCCAAAGTAAGTCAGTTCCGAACAACCCTTTCATACATTTCAATCATTCCTTCTCTCTCTATGGGGAATAATTTGAGGTGTCTTTTCCCCGCAGCAACGGGTGCGCCGTCCTTATTGTTCTTTACCCGCAAGTCTCCCACGCCGTGTATTTTGACCCTTCCAGAGACTACGAGAAAAAAGACTACACCCACATAATGAATATTCTAGATGATGCTCTCCAAGGCTTCAGCATTAGAGGTGGCCACATGCAGATCAGGAAACAAAGGAACAAGAAGATGGGTTTCGCGCATAAAACGAACTTCTCTTGCATCCATGTCCCAAAACCAAGCAAGAAGGATGGATTCTACATCCTCCATCTCATGATTCAGTTCAACACGGATCACCAAAAGCTTCGCATGAGAAGCAAAAATGATGATCATATCCACAAGTGGCTAGAATCTCATGGAGAAGCGGATTATAAACTTAGAGATGACTTCTTTCGCATCCAAAGCGACATTGCAATGATCATCATGAAAGAAGTCGTCGATGAGAAGGGGATGTTCCACCACGGCCCTATATCGCGAGCTGACGTCCGAACTCGCATAGGCACGCAACGTCTAGACCTCACGCCGTTCAAGAAGATACGGTCCATCCTTGATGAAATGGAAGGATGGAACTTCTAGTGATTTATGATGCCGATGATGATGATATGTGTCGGTTGAACTTGTATACTATTTGTAGCGATGAAACTTTGTGATGTCCACGATCCCTGCTGAACTTGCGTAACGCTACCTTGTTAGTTTGCGTATGATGACCTGCGTACCTCTAGTTAATTAATTTGCGTACTGTATGTTGCATCTAGTTGCTAACCCTTTCTTTTTCGGTGTTCTCTAGTATATTTTGTTGCATATATATGATTGTACATCCTCTTCATGAACATGCATCTCTAACAGGTACCTAGTTTCTTGATGGCGAGATGGAACTGCTATGTCGTGTACAAAGGGAAGGTTCCGGGGGTGTACAACGAGTGGCATGAGTGTCAGGCGCAAGTGAATGGGTTCTTGGACGCCAGCCATAAAGGCTTCAAAAGCAGACAAGAAGGAGAAGTTAGTTACTTGAGGTTCACGCTAGCGCGAGAGAGGAATCGTAACTGCCATCTCATGTACTGCATAGTTCCGCTCTCACTCATAGTGATAGCTCTTCTTGCATATACCTTTGTTTAGATGGATGACATTGTAGTTGCAAGTATTCGAGACTTGCATGTATCGCTATTTTCGAGATGATGACAAGATACCACTTTGTGTTCGATGATGATTATGACAAGACTATTTGTATGTATATGCTATGATTACATTTGTGGTCTCGCAGGCATTTGTATGTGTATCATGATGACATTTGTATGTGCTAAAGATTCTTCTATAAAGCCTGTTCAAATACAAAACAAATATGCTGAAAAAAAACAAAAAACTACTAAAATTAGCAGTAGCGAGTGGAGAAAAGTTAGCAGCAGCACGGTTGTAGCAGTAGCGCGCACAAGGGAAGCGCGCTATAGCTATTAGCAGCAGCGAGCTTCCTTTAAGCGCGCTGCTGCTACACTTGTGTAGCAGTAGCGCTGGTAGACCCGCGCTACTGCTATACGTTAGCTGTAGCGCCTTATTAGTAGTGTCGGCCCCCGCGCTACTAATAGGCCCAAAACCCGCGCTGCTGCTAGGCTTTTCCCTAGTAGTGAATGGTTCTTGCTCAGCCCGTAGCAATCCGTAAAACTTGCGACAACAAAGTAGAGGTCGTCTAACTTGTTTTTGCAGGGCATGCTATGATGTGATATGGTTAAGACATGATGCTAAATTTTATTGTATGAGATGATCATGTTTTGTAACGGAGTTATCGGCAACTGGCAGGAGCCATATGGTTGTTGCTTTATTGTATGAAATGCAATCGTCATGTAATTGCTTTACTTTATCACTAAGCGTTAGCGATAGTCGTAGAAGCAATAGTTGGCGAGATGACAACGATGCTATGATGGAGATCAAGGTGTCGCGCCAGTGACGATGGTGATCATGACGGTGCTTTGAAGATGAAGTTCAAAGGCACAAGATGATGATGGCCATATCATATCACTTATATTGATTTCATGTGATGTTTATCCTTTATGCATCTTATTTTGCTTAGTTAGATGGTAGCATTATAAGATGATCTCTCACTAAACTTCAAGGTACAAGTGTTCTCCCTGAGTATGCACCATTGCGACAGTTCTTCGTGCTAAGACACCATGTGATGACCGGGTGTGATAAGCTCTATGTTCACATACAACTGGTGCAAGCCAATTTTGCACACGCATAATACTCTGGTTAAACTTGACGAGCCTAGCATATGCAGATATGGCCTCGGAACACTGGAGACCGAAAGGTCGAGCATGAATCATATAGAAGATATGATCAACATAGTGATGTTCACCATTGAAAACTACTCCATCTCACGTGATGATCGGACATGGTTTAGTTGATATGGATCACGTGATCACTTAGATGATTAGAGGGATGTCTATCTACGTGGGAGTTCTTAAGTAATATGATTAATTGAACTTTAATTTATCATGAACTTCGTCCTGGTAGCATTAGCATATCTATGTTGTAGATCAATAGCTCGCGTTTAGCTCCCCTGTTTTATTTATTTTTGATATGTTCCTAGAGAAAACTAAGTTGAAAGATGTTAGTAGCAATGATGCGAATTGGATCCATGATCTGAGGATTATCCTCATTGCTGCTCAAAAGAATTATGTCCTTGATGCACCACTAGGTGACAGACCGATTGCAGGAGAAAATGCAGACGTTATGAACATTTGGCAAGCTCGATATGATGACTACTTGATAGTTTAGTGCACCATGCTTTATGGCTTAGAATCGGGGCTTCAAAGACATTTTTGAAATGCCACGGAGCATATGACATGTTCCAAGAGTTGAAATTAGTATTTCAGACTCATGCCCATGTCGAAAGGTATGAGACCTTTGACAAGTACTTTGCCTACAAGATGGAGGAGAATAGCTCTGCTAGTGAGCATGTGCTCAGAATGTCTGAGTACTACAATCACTTGAATCAAGTGGGTGTTAATCTTCCAGATAAGATAGAGATTGACAAAGTTCTCTAGTCACTATCACCAAGTTACTAGAACTTCATGATGAACTATAATATGCAAGGGATAACGGAAACGATTCCCAAGCTCTTCGTGATGCTGAAATCGACGAAGGTAGAAATCAAGAAAAACATCAAGTGTTGATGGTTGACAAGACCACTAGTTTCAAGAAAAGGGCAAAGGGAAGAAGGGGAACTTCAAAAAGAACGACAAGCAAGTTGCTGCTCCTGTGAAGAAGCCCAAAGCTAGACCCAAGCCTGAAACTGAGTGCTTCTACTGCAAAGGAAATGGTCACTGGAAGTGGAACTGCCCTAGATACTTGGCGGATAAGAAGGATGGAAAAGTGAACAAAGGTATATTGGATATACATCTTATTGATGTGTACTTTACTAGTGTTTATAGCAACCCCTTGGCATTTGATACTGGTTCAGTTGCTAACAGTAGTAACTCGAAATGGGAGTTGCAGAATGAATGGAAACTAGTTAAGGGTGAGGTGACGATGTGTGTTGGAAGTAGTTCCAAGATTGATATGATCATCATCGCACACTCACTATACTTTCGGGATTAGTGTTGAACCTAAATAAGTGTTATTTGGTGTTTGCGTTGAGCATGAATATGATTTGATCATGTTTATTGCAATACGATTATTCATTTAAGTTAGACAATAATTGTTGTTCTGTTTACATGAATAAAACCTTCTATGGTCATACACCCAATGAAAATGGTTTGTTGGATCTCGATCATAGTGATACACATATTCGTAATATTGAAGCCAAAAGATGCAAAGTTAATAATGATAGTGCAACTTATTTGTGGCACTGCCGTTTAGGTCATATTGGTGTAAAGCGCATGAAGAAACTCCATGCTGATGGGATTTTGGAATCACTTGATTATGAATCACTTGATGCTTGCGAACCCTGCCTTATGGGAAACATGACTAAGACTCCGTTCTCCGGAACAATGGAGCGAGCAACTGACTTATTGGAAATAATACATACTGATGTATGCGATCCAATGAGTGTTGAGGCTCGCAACGGGTATCATTATTTTCTGACCTTCACAAATGATTTGAGCAGATATATGGGTATATCTACTTGATGAAACATAAGTCTAAAACATTTGAAAAGTTCATATAATTTCAGAGTTAAGTGGAAAATCATCGTAACAAGAAAATAAAGTTTCTACGATCTGATCGTGGAGGAGAATATTTGTGTTACGAGTTTGGACTTCATTTGAAACAATGCGGAATAGTTTCGCAACTCACGCCACCTGAAACACCACAGCGTAATGGTGTGTCCAACCATTGTAACCGTACTTTATTAGATATGGTGCAATCTATGATGTCTCTTATCGATTTACCACTATTGTTTTGGGGTTATGCATTAGAGACAGTTGCATTCACGTTAAATATTGAACTATGGTTTCGTAAGAAACCAAAGTTGTCGTTTCTTAAAGTTTGGGGTTGCGATGCTTATGTGAAAAAGTTTCATCCTGATAAGGTCAAACCCAAATCGGAGAAATGTGTCTTCATAGGATACCCAAAGGAGACAGTTGGGTACACCTTCTATCACAGATCCAAAGGCAAGACGTTCGTTGCTAAGAATGGATCCTTTCTAGACAAGGAGTTTCTCTCGAAAGAAGTGAGTGGGAGGAAAGTAGAACTTGATGAGGTAACTGTACCTGCTCCCTTATTGGAAAATAGTTCATCACAGAAATCTGTTCCTGTGACTCCTACACCAATTAGTGAGGAAGCTAATGATGATGATCATGTAACTTCAGATCAAGTTACTACCGAACCTCGTAGGTCAACCAGAGTGAGATCCGCACCAGAGTGGTACGGTAATCCTGTTCTGGAGGTCATGTTACATGACCATGACGAACCTATGAACTATGAGGAAGCGATGATGAGCCCAGATTCCGTGAAATGGCTTGAGGCCATGAAATCTGAGATGGGATCCATGTATGAGAACGAAGTGTGGACTTTGGTTTACTGGCCCAATGATCGGCAAGCCATAGAAAATAAGTGGATCTTCAAGAGGAAGACGGACGCTGATAGTAGTGTTACTACCTACAAAGCTAGACTCGGCGAAAAAGGTTTTGACAAAGTTCAAGGTGTTGACTACGATGAGATTTTCTCACTCGTAGCGATGCTTAAGTCTATCAGAATCATGTTAGCAAATTGCCACATTTTATGAAATCTGGCAAATGGATGTCAAAACTACATTCCTTAATGGAATTCTTAAAGAAGAGTTGTATATGATGCAACCAAAAGGTTTTGTCGATCCTAAAGGTGCTAACAAAATATGCAAGCTCCAGTGATCCATCTATGGACTGGTGCAAGCATCTCGGAGTTGGAATATACGCTTTGATGAGTTGATCAAAGCATATAGTTTTATACAGACATGTGGTGAAGCCTGTATTTACAAGAAAGTGAGTGGGAGCAGAACAGCATTTTTGATAAATATATGTGAATGACATATTGTTGATCGAAAAAAATGTAGAATTTTCTAGAAAGCATAAAGGAGTATTTGAAAGGAGTTTTTCAAAGAAAGGCCTCGACGAAGCTGCTTACATATTGAGCATCAAGATCTATAGAGATAGATCAAGAAGCTTGATAAGTTTTTTCAGTGAGTACATACCTTGACAAGATTTTGAAGTAGTTCAAAAAGGAACAATCAAAGAAAGAGTTCTTGCCTGTGTTACAAGGTGTGAAATTGAGTAAGACTCAAAGCCCGACCATGGCAGAAGATAGAAAGAGAATGAAAGACAATCCCTATGCCTCAGCCATAGGTTCTGTAAAGTATGCCATGCTGTGTACCAGATCTATTGTATACCCTACACTGAGTTTGGCAAGGGAGTACAATAGTGATCTAGGAGTAGATCACTGAACAGTGGTCAAAATTATCCTTAGTGGAATAAGGATATGTTTCTCGATTATGGATGTGACAAAAGGTTCGTCGTAAAGGGTTACGTCGATGTAAGTTTTGACACTGATCCAGATGACTCTAAATCTCAATCTGGACACATATTGAAAGTGGGAGAAATGAGCTAAACTAGCTCCGTGCAGAGCATTGTAGACATAGAAATTTGCAAAATACAAACGGATCTGAATTTGGCAGACCCGTTGACTAAACTTCTCTCACAGGCAAAACATGATCACACGTTAGTACTCTTTGGGTGTTAATCACATGGCGATGTGAACTAGATTACTGACTCTAGTAAACCCTTTGAGTGTTGGCCACATGGCGATGTGAACTATGGAAATTAATCACATGGTGATGTGATCTATTGGCGTTAAATTACATGCCAATGTGAACTAGATATTATTGACTCTAGTGCAAGTGGGAGACTGAAGGAAATAGGCCCTAGAGGCAATAATAAAGTTGTTATTTATATTTCCTTATATCATGATAAATGTTTATTGTTCATGCTAGAATTGTATTAACCGAAAACTTAGTACGTGTGTGAATACATAGACAAACAGAGTGTCACTAGTAAGCCTCTACTTGACTAACTCGTTGAATCAAAGATGGTCAAGTTTCCTAGCCATAGACATCAGTTTTCATTTGATTAACGGGATCACATCATTAGAGAATGATGTGATTGACTTGACCCATTCCGTTAGCTTAGCACTTGATCGTTTAGTATGTTGTTATTGCTTTCTTCATGACTTATACATGTTCCTGTGACTATGATATTATGCAAATCCCGAATACCAGAGGAACACTTTGTGTGCTACCAAAGGTCACAATGTAACTGGGTGATTATAAAGGAGCTCTACAGGTGTCTACGATGGTACTTGTTGAGTTGGCATATATCAAGATTAGGATTTGTCACTCCGATTGTCGGAGAGGTATCTCTGGGCCCTCTCGTTAATGCACATCACTATATGCCTTGCAAGCAATGTAACTAATGTGTTAGTTGCGGGATGATGCATTACGGAACGAGTAAATAGACTTGCCGGTAACGAGATTGAACTAGGTATTCAGATACCGCTGATCGAATCTCGGGCAAGTAACATACCGATGACAAAGGGAACAACATATGTTGTTATGCGGTTTGACCGATAAAGATCTTCGTAGAATATGTAGGAGCCATTATGAGCATCCAGGTTCTACTATAGGTTATTGACCGGAGACGTGTCTCGGTCATGTCTACATAGTTCTCGAACCCGTAGAGCCCGCACGCGTAACGTTCGATGACGATCGGTAATATGAGTTTATGTGTTTTGATGTACCGAAATTAGTTCGGAGTCCCGGATATGATCATGGACATGACGAGGAGTCTCGAAATGGTCGAGACATAAAGATCGATATATTGGATGACTACGTTTGGACTTCGGAAGTGTTCCGGATGAGTTCAGGCGAATACCGGAGTACCGGGGGGGTACCGGAACCCCCCGGGGAGTGTAATGGGCCTCATGGGCCTTGGTGGAGAGAGGTAGGGGCGGCCTGGGCAGGCCGCGTGCCCCTCCCCCTCTAGTCTGAATTGGACAAGGGCGGGGGGCGCCCCCCCTTTTTCCTTCCCCCTCTCCCCTCCTTCCTTCCCTCCTACTCCTACTCTTGGAAGAGGGGGGATCCTACTCCCGGTGGGAGTAGGACTCCCCTTGGGGCGCGCCTAGGAGGCCGGCCCCCTCCCCTCCTCCACTCCTTTATATATGGGGGAGGGGGCACCCCATAGACACACAAGTTGATCATTGATCTCTTAGCCGTGCGCGGTGCTCCCTCCTTCATAATCCACCTCGGTCATATCGTAGCGGTGCTTAGGTGAAGCCCTACGTCGGTAGCATCATCATCATTGTCATCACACCGTCGTGCTAATGGAACTCTCCCTAGAAGCTATACTGGATTGTGAGTTCATGGGACGTCACCGAGCTGAACGTGTGCAGATCGCGGAGGTGTCGTACGTTTGGTACTAGGATCGGTCGACCGTGAAGACGTACGACTACATCAACCGCGTTGTCATAACGCTTCCGCTTACCATGATCTTGTTGCTACGCATCACCATGATCTTGCGTGTGCGTAGGAAACTTTTTGATATTACTACGTTCCCCATCACATGTGCATGTAGTTCAAATATGAATTATGCACATAAATGCATTGAAAACTCAGTTAATGCATAAAAATGTCCAAACGAACCCCGAAAAATCACAAAAAATTGACACAACACTGCTGTTGTTCTATGTTGACATGAGAAATTTTTTGGAAGCAATAAGAGGCAATGGATATCGTTTCGTCCCCAAAGGTGGGATGTTCCCTACTGAAACCATCATGCTTGTTGTGAGAAGCTTTGGTTTGTGAGAAGCATATACCCAAACTTGCCCCAAATGGGAAAAAAAATTTACCATGGCATATCGATGCCGCTCCATGATAGCATGCCAAGTTTCATGAATTTCAGACGAGTTTTGGATTTACTAGAATTTAAAAACCAGACAACTCAATGTTTTGCCGGCAATCAATGGTGCCCCGGTGTTTGAAATTCATTCCCATTTCTTGCATGGGACCTAAGCATGCACATAAGGACACAGATTTGATTTTTCAACCAATTTATATGCACTGGAGCATGTGCATGTAGTTCAAATTTGAATTATGCACATAAATGCATTGAAAACTCAGTTAATGCATAAAAATGTCCAAACGAACACCGAAAAATCACAAAAATTGACACAACGCTCCTGTTGTTCTATGTTGACACAAGAAAAAATTTGAAAGCAATAAGAGGCAATGGATATCGTTTCGTCCCCAAAGGTGGGACATTCCCAACCGAAACCATCATCCTTCTTGTGAGAAGCTCTGGTTTGTGAGAAGCATATACCCAAACCTGCCCCAAATGGGACAAAAAATTTACCACAGCATGTTGATGCCGCTCCATGATAGCATGCCAAGTTTCATGAATTTCAGACGAGTTTTGGATTTACTAGAATTTAAAAACCAGGCATCTCAATGTTTTGCCGGCAATCAACGGTGCCCCGGTGTTTGAAATTCATTCCCATTTCTTGCATGGGACCTAAGCATGCGCCCAAGGACACAGATTTGATTTTTCAACCAAATTATAGGCAATGGAGCATGTGCATGTAGTTAAAATTTGAATTATGCACATAAATTCATTGAAAGCTCAGTTAATGCATAAAAATGTCCAAACGAACCCCGAAAAATCACAAAAATTGACACAACACTCATGTTGTTCTATGTTGACACGAGAAATTTTTTGGAAGCAATAAGAGGCCATGGATATCGTTTCGTCGCCAATGTTGGGACGTTCCCTATCGAAACCATCGTGCTTGTTGTGAGAAGCTCTGGTTTGTGAGAAGCTTATACCCAAACTTGCCCCAAATAGGACAAATATTTTACCACGGCATGTTGATTCCGCTCCATGATAGCATGCCAAGTTTCATGAATTTCAGACGAGTTTTGGATTTACTAGAAATTAAAAGCCATGTATCTCAATGTTTGCGGCCGAGTGACGGCGGCAGGGTGTTTGAAGTTCATTCCCATTTTCTTGCATGGGAGCATGCAACCAAGGACACATATTTGATTTTTCGACCAGTTTGTATGCACGGGAGAATGTGCATGTAGTTCAAATTTGAATTATGTGCATAAAATGCCTGGAAAACCCACTTAATGTACAAAAATTTCCAAACAAACCCCGAAAAATTCCAAAATTGTACACAACACTCATGTTGTTCTATGTTGACACTCGAAATTTTTGAAAGCAATAAGAGCCAACAGATATCGTTTCATCCCCAAAGGTGGCACGTTCCCTACCGAAACCATCATGCTTGTTGTGAGAAGATCTGGCTTGTGAGAAGCTTATACCCAAACCTACCCCAAATGGGACAAAAAATTTACCACGGCATGTTGATGCCACTCCATGATAGCATGCCAGGCTTCATGAATTTCAGACGAGTTCTGGATTTACTAGAAATTAAAATCCATGTACCTTAATGTTTGCAGCCGAGTGACGGTGGCAGGGTGTGTGACATTCATTCCCATTTCTTGCATGGGACCTAAGCATGCAACCAAGGACACATATTTGTTTTTTCAACCAGTTTATATGCACTGGAGCATGTGCATGTAGTTCAGATTAGAATTATGCGCATAAAATGCCTGGAAAACCAAGTTAATGTATAAAAATGTCCAAAAGAACCCTGAATAATTCCTTTTTTAAACGACACACATATAGTTTCATGTTCACTGCGGATAAAAGTTCTAAAAATTCAAACACCATCCTTTGTAGCTGTGACCCCATTACGTAATTCAAATCAAGACGATAAATCAAGTAGATCGCACATAGTTTATTATCACCAACCGTGTGAGATGCAGCACAAAATATCTTGGAGCACTGTCGGTGTATAGTGCGCATATGGCTTACGCGAGAAGGTGCGTCGGCCACAGTCTACAGCCGGCGTGTCAAGCACACTAGCTCATTCCCCAAATATCATTTCACTGTTCATTCATCGCCGGTGAAAGATGGGGACGTGGACCCACGTCGTGTGGGCAATTTCAGCGGCCCATTCCGGCGAGAGCGCGGCCGCAGCCGCCAGGAGCATGATAACAAGCTTCATGAGGGCGACCGCAGTCTGCGTCCGGGTGGCCAAGGCAGCCCAAACGGCCGCTGTTGCTTCTCAGGCAGCGGCAGCAACATCTGCCTCGGGGATAGCAACTGGCGAGATCGGCACAACAGCTGCCTGTTCCGTAGTGGCGGCCTTAGCCCTGATGGAGGCCACCCACTGCCATGTCGATGCCGTCGAGGCCCAGCTCATGGCGGTCACCGCACAAATCAAACGAAGCTTCTCTGACAACGGTCGGCAACCCATGACCAAAGAGCTGGCAATCGCCGAGAGAGTTCGAGCAGCCGTCCGGTCCTGCACGGCATACCTTGCCACGACGGAGCCCTCCAGAGCCTAGATCGCGGCCGCCCATGCCCAGCTCGTGGCGGCCTATGCCAAAGATACGGCAGAAGCGGATGGCGAGATGCTTGCCGAGTAAGGTGCAATTGATGCCATGGAGCCCCTTCCCCAGGAGATCGTCGGACGTGAGCTGGACATGGAGGCGGCGACGGAGATCGACGAGCACCAGCCGTAGTAGTACTCTTTGTTTTGTTTAATTAAGAGCATCAATCTTTAATTTGTCAGAGTAATGTTTAGGTCAGCTAGCTCTGTTTAATTACTAAACTTGCTCGATTGAGAAGTTAGTCTCCTTTGTGAACCCAAATTACGCAATGATGTGGATAACCACTGTAAGCAGGGAAATTCGAACCAAAATTTTTGACATTCAAAGTCAACACACACGGCTTAAGCTATCTGAATCGTTTGTGATGTTCACATATCATACACAGTTCTGAAAAAGGGACCGTGTCTGATGACACTTTGCGCGCCAGTTTTTCGCAGAAGCGATTCCAAATTTTTGGCTTCCGCGGAAATATATACCTCCCCGCCCCTCCCCCTTACCAAAAGCCAAATTTCCCCTGTTTCCGCCTAACTTTCCAAGTTCAAACCTTCACTCCTTGCTTGCAGCGTCGCCTCCTCACCGGCGACCCTCCTTCACGCTGCTCGGCCTCGCCTATCCAGGCAGGTAATCCACACCCGACCCCCATCCTCATCCTCCTTCCACATCCCACATGTCCCGACTGCCGGTACGAGTGCGACACCTTCCATCCAAATCACCGACCCCTCCACCAAATAAGCACCGCCCTAAGCTATGGTGCATGCAGTATAGCCAGGATCTCAAGGAGCATTTGGCAGCGGAGAAGCAAATCACGGTCGCATGCGCGGATGAGGTCGCGATGGCTGCCATTCGTGCCGACCCCCAGATCGTGTAGGCGTCGAGGCCACCATTGAAGCCTCGTGCGCCGATGCCATGACGGGGTTGGCTGCTTTAAACGATAGTTCGTGGTGTTTTCTTGAGGCCACCGTCGGTGCCTTCGACGAAGACTACGAGGTGTTTTCTTAGCGTGCACGTGCTTACCTCATCTCGAGAGTGAGCAGGTTGGTGATCGGAGCGGCTCAGGCAACTCACCACTACAATGAGGGCACCCATGATGCGGAGGCCTCGCCCTCTTCCATCTCCAAGGAGCCATTCATCATCGATATCTCCGACAATGAGGAGTAGCTTGTCTTATTAGCTCACTATAAGGACCCATGTTCAGTTTGCTTGCTACTACCTTTCCTTAACAAATTCTAGTGAATTGTGCTATCTACTTTTACCATGCAATCTTCTGCTATAGTTTATATGTTCTATATGTCGTGCAATATGGTGTTCAGTTAACTGCTTGGTTCAATTCTGCAAATATGATGTTCAATTCTTCAGGGTGCAATATTTCCAAGTTGTTAAGCATGCTTGGTTTGGTTAACTGTCTGATCTTCTATTATGAGTATGTTATATTGTGCAATGTGGTGCTCAGTTAATGTTTGGTTCATTTTTTTGGTGTTTCGTTAACTGCTTGGTTCAATTTTGCAATGCGATGTTCAATTGTTGTGGCTGCATTCTGTTATTGTATACCATGTGAGGAATAATTCGAATTTGGTTGTACTAAATACATGAGAAACAAATATAATTGCTATATTTCCAAGTTGTTAAGCATGCTTGGTTTGGTTAACTGTCCACTCTTCTATTAGGCGTATGTTATGTTGTGCAATGTGGTGCTCAGTTAATGTTTGGTTCATTTGTTGTGGTGTTTAGCTAACTGCTTGGTTCAATTCTACACTGCGATGTCCAATTGTCGTGGGTAGAATTTTGTATTGTTGTGCATGTGAGGAATAAATCATATTTGGCTGCACTTAATACATGAGAAACATATACAAGTGCTATATTTCCTAGTTCTTAATCATGCTTGGTTTGGATAAATGGGTTTTCCATGTGGCTTGAATTAATCTGATGAATCTGCAATGTGCTTATTTTTCATCAACATGTTTTACTAATAGCATGTGAACCCTTACTTAACCTCATGATTAACTACCTTATATGTGTTGCAGGGAAACAATGGGAAGCACTGAGGTTTACAATCGAGGTTAGCACGTGCATGGTCCGTTCTCTAATAGCACATTATTGAGCAATTGCAGGAACCCTTCTAATATTTTGGTTTTTAACAATTTGGTCTTGCACATGTAGGTCCTACTGTTAGAGGTTTTGACCCACTGTTCGACCCTTTTTGCATATGGGGAAATGAGTTGTCCATGAATATCAATCAAATCAAGAAACTCAGAAAGATTGTTATGATAAAGAAATTAGCAATAAAAAACAACAAGATCTTTGTCTGCACAATGAAAAAGACATCAGTTCACTACAAGATGGTACTAACTATTATACCTTGCCCTTTTTATTCCTTTGCCCCATTTCCAATATAGAGAAGATATTTATGCACATACTTGTTTTCAGGCCTTTCCAAAGCAGTTCACTGATGATTACCTATCAACCCAGCTCTATGGTCAGGAGGCGAGGAAGGTTTTCATACAACACCCACAGTTCAATATTGAAGTGTTCCTGAAGAAGACGAAGGACGGACGGTCAATCATCCACAGGCACTGGCCTAAAGTTGCAAAGACCTTCAACATGAATGAAAGCTCAATATTCGCCTTCCACTTCAGCAGTTTTCCAGATGAGATGCATCTGTCTATATACCGTCTATGATGCTAATTTCAAAAGGTTCTACATGTTGCATGTGAAAGTTGGTGCTGATGCAGTTGTGTAATGGGGTAGCTGAGTGCTAAAGCTATATCATGCTGTACTCTGATGTATTTCAATTATGAAATTATGCTTCCTTAATATGGAAATGAAATATATTATGTGCTTAATATGAATGTCAATTAGATTAATAAATCAATTATTAATAATAGGGCAATTAGCCTGCTAATTGGGTTTTGCAATTGCAAACGGTTGTTGAAAAAATACTGTGGGCGATGACCTCAGGCAACGCACACAATTTCTAGGAATAAACCGTGTTGAATCACTGAACAATCACACACCACTTTCTCTTGAAAACTGTTTGCGTTAGGCCACCTTGCACAAACGTTTACCACATAAAAATTGTGTGTGATGGACAACCTTTGCTACGCAGTTTCTTCTACGGACCGTGTGTGATACATTCAATAACGCAAATGATTTAACGGGAAAAATTGTGTGTGATGTACCTGTGAACGGAAACATTTTCCTTGGAGCGACTGTGTGGGATGTACATACAAACGGAAACGTTCAGCGGGGACTGACTGTGTGGGATGTACTTGTGACCGGAAACAACTTTGCTCTATAATTGTATTTTTTTAGCTCTACTGTACGTATTTCCGTATTTGAGCGCTCGTCGGTCGCACATGACCTCATTTTGCCGAGCGTGTGTGCCAGGAGGGCATATCCCCAACGGTTTCTTTGCCGTGTGGGATGGACCCCCCTATCGCCCACACTCACTAGGCAACAGTTCCAAATGAAGTCGTGGAAAGGTGTTAAAAACCGTTTGTATAGGACCGACGCGTACCAGTGTTTATTAGATATGGTGCGATCTATGATGTCTCTTACCAATTTACCACTATCATTTTGGGGTTATGCTTTAGAGATGACTGCATTCACGTTAAATAGGGCACCATCAAAATCCATTGAGACGACACCATATGAACTGTGGTTTGGCAAGAAACCTAAGCTGTCATTTCTTAAAGTTTGGGGCTGCGATACTTATGTCAAAAAGCTTCAACCTGATAAGCTCGAACCCAAATCGGAGAAATACGTCTTCATAGGATACCCAAAGGAGACTGTTGGGTACACCTTCTATCACAGATCCGAAGGGAGGATATTCGTTGCTAAGAATGGATCCTTTCTAGAGAAGGAGTTTCTCTCGAAAGAAGTTAGTGGGAGGAAAGTAGAACTTGATGAGGTAATTGTACCTTCTCTCGAATTAGTAAGTAGTTCATCGCAGAAATCAGTTCCAGTGATGCCTACACCAATTAGTGAGGAATAATGATGATGATCATGAAACTTCAGATCAAGTTACAACTGAACCTCATAGGTCAACCAGAGTACGTTCCGCACCAGAGTGGTACGGTAACCCTGTTCTGGAAGTCATGTTCCTAGACCATGACGAACCTACGAACTATGAGGAAGCGATGATGAGCCCAGATTTCACGAAATGGCTTGAGGCCATGAAATCTGAGATGGGATCCATGTATGAGAACAAAGTGTGGACTTTTGTTAACCTTCCCATTGATTGGTAAGCCATAGAGAATAAATGGATCTTCAAGAAGAATACTGCCGCTAACGGAAATGTTACTGTCTACAAAGATCAACTTGTTGCGGAAGGTTTTCGACAAGTTCAAGGAGTTGATTACGATGAGAACTTTTCACCCGTAGCGATGCATAAGTCTGTCCGAATCATGTTAGCAATTGTCGCATTTTATGATTATGAAATTTGGCAAATGGATGTCAAAACTGCATTCCTTCATGGATTCCTTAAAGAAGAGTTGTATATGATGCAACCAAAAGGTTTTGTCGATGCTAAAGGTGTTAACAAAGTGTCCAAGCTCCAGCGATCCATTTATGGACTGGTGCAAGCATCTCGGAGTTGGAATATACGCTTTGATAATGTGATTAATGTTGGGGAACGTTGCAGAAAATTAAAAATTTTCCTACGGTTTCACCAAGATCCATCTATGAGTTCATTTAGCAACGAGTATTCAGATTAGATAGCATCTACATACCACTTTGTAGATCGCAACGGAAGCGTTCAAGTGAACGTGGATGAGGTAGTCGTACTCGCCATGATCCAATTCACCGATGATCTAGTGCCGAACGGACGGCACCTCCGCGTTCAACACACGTACGGAAAGCGTGACGTCTCCTCCTTCTTGATCCAGCAAGGCAAAGGAGAGGTTGGGGAAGAAGGTTCCAGCAGCAGCACGACGGCGTGGTGATGGTGGAACTGCAGTACTTCGGCAGGGCTTCGCCGTGCCCAATGGAGGAGGAGGAGGTGTTGGAGAGGGAGAGGGAGGCGCCAGGGCAATCGGTAATCAGCCCCCTCTCCCCTCCCCCCTTTATATAACCCCTTGGGGGGGCGCCGGCCCTAGGAGAAGAGATCTCCTAGGGGGGGCGGCGGCCAGGGAAGGGGGGCTTGCCCCCCAAGCAAGGGGGGCGCCCCCTTTAGGGTTTCCCCTTCCCCCAAAACCCTAGGCGCATGGGCCCATGGGGGGGAAGGCGCACCAGCCCACTATGGGCTGGTTCCCTCCCTCATACAGCCCACGGGGCCCTCCGGGATAGGTGGCCCCACCCGGTGGACCCCCCGGGACCCTCCGGTGGTCCCGGTACAATACCGATAACCCCGAAACTTGTCCCGATGTCCGTATGATGACTTTCCATATATAAATCTTTACCTCCGGACCATTCCGAAACTCCTCGTGACGTCCGGGATCTCATCCGGGACTCCGAACAACATTCGGGTTACTGCACATACATATCCCTACAACCCTAGCGTCACCGAACCTTAAGTGTGTAGACCCTACGGGTTCGGGAGACATGCAGACATGACCGAGACGGCTCTCGGGCAATAACCAACAGCGGGATCTGGATACCCATGTTGGCTCCCACACGCTCCACGATGATCTCATCGGATGAACCACTATGTCAAGGATTCAATTAATCCTGTATACGATTCCCTTTGTCAATCAGTATTTTACTTGCCCGAGATTCGATCGTCGGTATCCCAATACCTCGTTCAATCTCGTTACCGGCAAGTCACTTCTCTCGTTCCGTAATGCATGATCCCGTGATCAAACACTTTGATCACACTGAGCTCATTATGATGATGCATTACCGAGAGGGCCCGATGATACCTCTCCGTCAAGCGGAGTGACAAATCCCAGTCTTGATCCATGTCAACCCAACAGACACTTTCAGAGATACCCGTAGCATACCTTTATAGTCACCCAGTTACGTTGTGACGTTTGGCACACCCAAAGCACTCCTACGGTATCCGGGAGTTACACGATCTCATGGTCTAAGGAAAGGATACTTGACATTGGAAAACTCTAGCAAACGAACTATGCGATCTTATGCTATGTTTAGGATTGGGTCTTGTCCATCACATCATTCTCCTAATGATGTGATCCCGTTATCGATGACATCCAATGTCCATAGTCAGGAAACCATGACTATCTGTCGATCAACGAGCTAGTCAACTAGAGGCTCACTAGGGACATGTTGTTGTCTGTTATTCACACATGTATTACGATTTCCGGTTAACACAATTATAGCACGAATAAATACAATTATCATGAATAAGGAAATATAATAATAATGCTTTTATTATTGCCTCTAGGGCATATTTCCAACAGTCTCCCACTTGCACTAGAGTCAATAATCTAGTTACATTGTGATGAATCGAACACCCATAGAGTTCTGGTGCTGATCATGTTTTTCCTTAGGGAGAGGTTTAGTCAACGGATCTGCGACATTCAGATCCGTGTGCACTTTACAAATCTCTATGTCTCCATCTTGAACATTTTCACGAATGGAGTTGAAGCGACGCTTGATGTGCCTGGTCTTCTTGTGAAACCTGGGCTCCTTTGCAAGTGCAATAGCTCCAGTGTTGTCACAGAAGAGCTTGATTGGCCCCGACGCATTGGGTATGACTCCGAGGTCGGTGATGAACTCCTTCACCCAAATTGCTTCATGTGCTGCCTCCGAGGCTGCCATGTACTCCGCTTCACATGTAGATCCCGCCACGACGCTTTGCTTGCAACTGCACCAGCTTACTGCCCCGCCATTCAAAATATACACGTATCCGGTTTGTGACTTAGAGTCATCCAGATCTATGTCGAAGCTAGCGTCGACGTAACCTTTTACGACGAGCTCTTCGTCACCTCCATAAACGAGAAACATTTCCTTAGTCCTTTTCAGGTACTTCAGGATATTCTTGACCGCTGTCCAGTGTTCCTTGCCGGGATTACTTTGGTACCTTCCTACCAAACTTACGGCAAGGTTTACATCAGGTCTGGTACACAGCATGGCATACATAATAGAACCTATGGCTGAGGCATAGGGGATGACGCTCATCTCTTCTATATCTTCTGTCGTGGTCGGACATTGAGCTGAGCTCAATTTCACACCTTGTAACACAGGTAAGAACCCTTTCTTAGATTGATCCATATTGAATTTCTTCAATATCTTATCAAGGTATGTGCTTTGTGAAAGACCTATGAGGCATCTCGATCTATCTCTATAGATCTTGATGCCTAATATATAAGCAGCTTCTCCAAGGTCCTTCATTGAAAAACTCTTATTCAAGTAGGCCTTGATGCTGTCCAAGAGTTCTATATCATTTCCCATCAAAAGTATGTCGTCTACATATAATATGAGAAATGCTACCGAGCTCCCACTCACTTTCTTGTAAACACAGGCTTCTCCATAAGTCTGTGTAAACCCAAACGCTTTGATCATCTCATCAAAGCGAATGTTCCAACTCCGAGATGCTTGCACCAGCCCATAAATCGAGCGTTGGAGCTTGCACACCTTGTCAGCATTCTTAGGATCGACAAAACCTTCCGGCTGCATCATATACAATTCTTCCTTAAGGAAACCATTAAGGAATGCCGTTTTGACGTCCATTTGCCATATCTCATAATCATAGTATGCGGCAATTACTAACATGATTCGGACGGACTTCAGCTTCGCTACCGGTGAGAAAGTCTCATCGTAGTCAACCCCTTGAACTTGTCGATAACCCTTAGCGACAAGCCGAGCTTTATAGATGGTCACATTACCATCCGCGTCTGTCTTCTTCTTAAAGATCCATTTATTTTCTATGGCTCGCCGTTCAATGGGCAAGTCAGTCAAAGTCCATACTTCGTTTTCATACATGGATCCTATCTCGGATTTCATGGCTTCCAGCCATTTGTCGGAATCTGGGCCCGCCATTGCTTCCTCATAGTTCGAAGGTTCACCGTTGTCTAACAACATGATTTCCAAGACAGGGTTGCCGTGCCACTCTGGTGCGGAACGTGTCCTTGTGGACCTTCGAATTTCAGTAGGAGCTTGATCAGAAGTATCTTGATCATAATCATTAATTTCCTCTCTAGTCGGTGCAGGCACCTCAGGAACGATTTCTTGAGTTTCGCCATTTTCCGGTTCAAGAGGTAATACTTCATCAAGTTCTACTTTCCTCCCACTCACTTCTTTCGAGAGAAACTCTTTCTCCAGAAAGGATCCATTCTTGGCAACAAAGATCTTGCCTTCGGATCTGAGGTAGAAGGTATACCCAACAGTTTCTGTAGGGTATCCTATGAAGACGCATTTTTCCGATTTGGGTTCGAGCTTTTCAGGTTGAAGTTTCTTGACATAAGCATCGCATCCCCAAACTTTTAGAAATGACAGCTTAGGTTTCTTCCCAAACCATAATTCATACGGTGTCGTCTCAACGGATTTCGACGGAGCCCTATTTAAAGTGAATGCGGCAGTCTCTAAAGCATAGCCCCAAAAAGAAAGCGGTAAATCGGTAAGAGACATCATAGATCGCACCATATCTAATAGAGTGCGATTACGACGTTCGGACACACCATTACGCTGAGGTGTTCCAGGCAGCGTGAGTTGTGAAACTATTCCACATTTTCTTAAGTGTGTGCCAAATTCGTGACTCAAGTATTCTCCTCCACGATCTGATCGTAGAAACTTGATCTTTCTATCACGTTGATTTTCAACCTCACTCTGAAATTCCTTGAACTTTTCAAAGGTCTCAGACTTGTGTTTCATTAAGTAGATATACCCATATCTACTCAAGTCATCAGTGAGGGTGAGAACATAACGATAGCCACCGCGAGCCTCAACACTCATTGGACCACACACATCGGTATGTATGATTTCCAATAAGTTGGTTGCTCGCTCCATTGTTCCTGAGAACGGAGTCTTGGTCATTTTACCCATGAGGCATGGTTCGCACGTGTCAAATGATTCATAATCAAGAGACTCTAAAAGTCCATCTGCATGGAGCTTCTTCATGCGTTTGACACCTATGTGACCAAGGCGGCAGTGCCACAAATATGTGGGACTATTGTTATCAACTTTAACTCTTTTGGTACTCACACTATGAATATGTGTATCATCACGTACGAGATTCATCAAGAATAAACCATTAACCATCGGAGCATGACCATAAAACATATCTCTCATATAAATAGAACAACCATTATTCTCGGATTTAAATGAGTAGCCATCTCGAATTAAGCGAGATCCGGATACAATGTTCATGCTCAAACTTGGTACTAAATAACAATTATTGAGGTTTAAAACTAATCCCGTAGGTAAATGTAGAGGCAGCGTGCCGACGGCGATCACATCGACCTTGGAACCATTCCCGACGCGCATCGTCACCTCGTCCTTCGCCAGTCTCCGTTTATTCCGTTGCTCCTGCTTTGAGTTACAAATGTGAGCAACTGCACCGGTATCAAATACCCAAGAGCTACTACGAGTACTGGTAAGGTACACATCAATTACATGTATATCACATATACCTTTGGTTTTGCCGGCCTTCTTGTCCGCTAAGTATTTGGGGCAGTTCCGCTTCCAGTGACCACTTCCCTTGCAATAAAAGCACTCAGTTTCGGGCTTGGGTCCATTCTTTGGCTTCTTCCCGGCAACTTGCTTACCGGGCGCGGCAACTTCCTTGCCGTCCTTCTTGAAGTTCTTTTTACCCTTGCTCTTTTTGAACTTAGTGGTTTTATTCACCATCAACACTTGATGCTCCTTCTTGATTTCTACCTCTGCTGATTTCAGCATAGCATACACCTCAGGAATGGTCTTTACCATCCCCTGCATATTGTAGTTCATCACAAAGCTCTTGTAGCTAGGTGGAAGCGACTGGAGGATTCTGTCAATGACCGCTTCATCCGGGAGATTAACTTCCAGTTGAGTCAAGCGGTTGTGCAACCCAGACATTTTGAGTATGTGCTCACTGACAGAGCCATTTTCCTCCATCTTACAGCTAAAGAATTTATCGGAGACTTCATATCTCTCGACCCGGGCATGAGCTTGGAAAACCATTTTCAGCTCTTCGAACATCTCATATGCTCCATGTCTCTCAAAACGTTTTTGGAGCCCCGGCTCTAAGCTGTAAAGCATGCCGCACTGAACGAGGGAGTAATCATCGCATCGCGACTGCCAAGCGTTCATAACGTCTTGTTGTGCAGGGAGAATAGGTGCGTCACCCAGCGGTGCTCGTAGGACATAATCTTTCTTGGCAGCTATGAGGATGATCCTCAGGTTCCGGACCCAGTCCGTATAGTTGCTACCGTCGTCTTTCAGCTTGGTTTTCTCTAGGAACGCGTTGAAGTTGAGGACTACGTTGGCCATTTGATCTACAAGACATATTGTAAAATTTTAGACTAAGTTCATGATAATAAAGTTCATTTAATCAAATTATTTAATGAACTCGCACTTAGATAGACATCCCTCTTCCAGTCATCTAAGTATTACATGATCCGAGTCAACTAGGCCGTGTCCGATCATCACGTGAGACGGACTAGTCAACATCGGTGAACATCTTCATGTTGATCGTATCTTCTATACGACTCATGCTCGACCTTTCGGTCTTCTGTGTTCCGAGGCCATGTCTGTACATGCTAGGCTCGTCAAGTCAACCTAAGTGTTTTGCGTGTGTAAATCTGGCTTACACCCGTTGTATGCGAACGTAAGGACCTATCACACCCGATCATCACGTGGTGCTTCGGAACGACGAACCTTAGCAACGGTGCACAGTTAGGGAGAACACTTTCTTGAAATTATTATGAGGGATCATCTTATTTACTACCGTCGTTCTAAGTAAACAAGATGCAAAACATGATAAACATCACATGCAATCAAATAATAAACGTGACACGATATGGCCAATATCACATAGCTCCTTCGATCTCCATCTTGGGGCTCCATGATCATCTTGTCACCGGCTTGACACCATGATCTTCATCATCATGATCTTCATCATCGTGTCTCCATGAAGTTGCTCGCCAACTATTACTTCTACTACTATGGCTAACGTGTTTAGCAATAAAGTAAAGTAACTTACATGGCAATTCTCAATGACACGCAGGTCATACAAAAATAAAGACAACTTCTATGGCTCCTGCCGGTTGTCATACTCATCGACATGCAAGTCGTGATTCCTATTACAATAGCATGAACATCTCATACATCACATATAGATCATTCATCATTCATCACAACTTTGGCCATATCATATCACAAAGCACTTGCTGCAAAAACAAGTTAGACGTCCTCTAATTGTTGTTGCAAGTTTTACGTGGCTGAATTAGGGTTCTAGCAAGAACGTTTTCTTACCTACGTTCAAACCACAACGTGATTTGTCAACTTCTATTTACCCTTCATAAGGACCCTTTTCATCGAATCCGCTCCAACTAAAGTAGGAGAGACAGACACCCGCCAGCCACCTTATGCAACTAGTGCATGTTAGTCGGTGGAACCGGTCTCACGTAAGCGTACGTGTAAGGTTGGTCCGGGACGCTTCATCCCACAATACCGCTGAAGCAAGATAAGACTAGTAGCGGCAAGAAGAGTTGACAACATCTACGCCCACAACAAATTGTGTTCTACTCGCGCAAGAAGAACTACGCATAGACCTGGCTCATGATGCCACTGTTGGGGAACGTTGCAGAAAATTAAAAATTTTCCTACGGTTTCACCAAGATCCATCTATGAGTTCATCTAGCAACGAGTATTCAGATTAGATAGCATCTACATACCACTTTGTAGATCGCAACGGAAGCGTTCAAGTGAACGTGGATGAGGTAGTCGTACTCGCCGTGATCCAATTCACCGATGATCTAGTACCGAACGGACGGCACCTCCGCGTTCAACACACGTACGGAAAGCGTGACGTCTCCTCCTTATTGATCCAGCAAGGCAAAGGAGATGTTGGGGAAGAAGGTTCCAGCAGCAGCACGACGGCGTGGTGATGGTGGAACTGCAGTACTCCGGCAGGGCTTCGCCGTGCTCAATGGAGGAGGATGAGGTGTTGGAGAGGGAGAGGGAGGCGCCAGGGCAATCGGTAATCAGCCCCCTCTCCCCTCCCCCCTTTATATAACCCCTTGGGGGGGCGCCAGCCCTAGGAGAAGAGATCTCCTAGGGGGGGCGGCGGCCAGGGAAGGGGGGCTTGCCCCCCAAGCAAGGGGGGCGCCCCCTTTAGGGTTTCCCCTTCCCCCAAAACCCTAGGCGCATGGGCCCATGGGGGGGAAGGCGCACCAGCCCACTATGGGCTGGTTCCCTCCCTCATACAGCCCACGGGGCCCTCCGGGATAGGTGGCCCCACCCGGTGGACCCCCCGGGACCCTCCGGTGGTCCCGGTACAATACCGATAACCCCGAAACTTGTCCCGATGTCCGTATGATGACTTTCCATATATAAATCTTTACCTCCGGACCATTCCGAAACTCCTCGTGACGTCCGGGATCTCATCCGGGACTCCGAACAACATTCGGGTTACTGCACATACATATCCCTACAACCCTAGCGTCACCGAACCTTAAGTGTGTAGACCCTACGGGTTCGGGAGACATGCAGACATGACCGAGACGGCTCTCGGGCAATAACCAACAGCGGGATCTGGATACCCATGTTGGCTCCCACACGCTCCACGATGTTCTCATCGGATGAACCACTATGTCAAGGATTCAATTAATCCCGTATACGATTCCCTTTGTCAATCAGTATCTTACTTGCCCGAGATTCGATCGTCGGTATCCCAATACCTCGTTCAATCTCGTTACCGGCAAGTCACTTTTCTCGTTGCGTAATGCATGATCCCGTGATCAAACATTTTGATCACACTGAGCTCATTATGATGATGCATTACCGAGAGGGCCTGGTGATACCTCTCCGTCAAGCGGAGTGACAAATCCCAGTCTCGATCCATGTCAACCCAACAGACACTTTTAGAGATACCCGTAGCATACCTTTATAGTCACCCAGTTACGTTGTGACGTTTGGCACACCCAAAGCACTCCTACGGTATCCGGGAGTTACACGATCTCATGGTCTAAGGAAAGGATACTTGACATTGGAAAACTCTAGCAAACGAACTATGCGATCTTATGCTATGTTTAGGATTGGGTCTTGTCCATCACATCATTCTCCTAATGATGTGATCCCGTTATCGATGACATCCAATGTCCGTAGTCAGGAAACCATGACTATCTGTCGATCAACGAGCTAGTCAACTAGAGGCTCACTAGGGACATGTTGTTGTCTGTTATTCACACATGTATTACGATTTCCGGTTAACACAATTATAGCACGAATAAAGACAATTATCATGAATAAGGAAATATAATAATAATGCTTTTATTATTGCCTCTAGGGCATATTTCCAACAATTAAAGCATATTGTTTTATACAGACTATTGGAGAAGCCTGTATTTACAAGAAAGTGAGTGGGAGCTTTGTAGCATTTCCAATATTATATGTGGATGACATATTGCAGATTGGAAATGATGCAGAATTGCTGGATAGCATAAAAGGATACTTGAATAAGAATTTTTTTGATGAAAGACCTCGGTGAAGCTGCTTATATATTGGGCATCAAGATCTATAGAGATAGATCAAGACGCTTAATTGGACTTTCACAAAGCACATACCTTGATAATGTTTTGAAGAAGTTTAAAATGGATCAGTGAGAGAAAGTGTTCTTGCATGTGTTACAAGGTGTGAAGTTGAGTCAGACTCAATGCCCGACCACTTCAGAAGATAGAGAGAAACTGAAAGTCATTCCCTATGCCTCAGCCATAAGTTCTATCATGTATGCAATGCTGTGTACCAGACCTGATGTGTGCCTTGCTATAAGTTTAGCAGGGAGGTACCAAAGTATTCCAGGAGTGGATCACTGGACAGCGGTCAAGAACATCCTGAAATACCTGAAAAGGACTAAGGATATGTTTCTCGTTTATGGAGGTGACAAAGAGCTTATCGTAAATGGTTACGTCGATGCAAGCTTTGACACTGATCCGGATGACTCTAAGTGACAAACCGCATACGTATTTATATTGAATGGTGGAGCTGTCAGTTGGTGCAGTTCCAAGCAGAGCGTCATGGCAGGATCTACGTGTGAAGCGGAGTACATAGCTGCTTCAGAAGCAGCAAATGAAGGAGTCTGGATGAAGGAGTTCATATCCGATCTAGGTGTAATACCTAGTGCATCGGGTCCAATGAAAATCTTTTGTGACAATACTGGAGCAGTTCCCTTGGCAAAGGAATCCAGATTTCACAACAAAACCAAACACATCAGGAGACGCTTCAATTCCATCCGCGAGCAAGTCAAGGAGGGAGACATAGAGATTTGTAAAATACATACGGATCTGAATGTTGCAGAACCGTTGACTAAGCCTCTTCCACGAGCAAAACATGATCAACACCAAGACTCCATGGGTGTTAGAATCTATGTAATCTAGATTATTGACTCTAGTGTAAGTGGGAGACTAAAGGAAATATGCCCTAGAGGAAATAATAAAGTTGTTATTTATATTTCCTTATATCATGATAAATGTTTATTATTCATGCTAGAATTGTATTAACCGTAAACTTAGTACATGTATGAATACGTAGACAAAACAGAGTGTCCCTAGTATGCCTATACTTGACTAGCTCGTTGATCAAAGATGGTTATGTTTCCTAAACATAGACATGTGTGGTATTTGATGAACGGGATCACATCATTAGAGAATTATGTGATGGACAAGACCCATCCGTTAGCTTAGCATATCGATCGTTTAGTTTTATTGCTATTGCTTTCTTTATGACTTATACATGTTCCTCTGACTATGAGATTATGCAACTCCCGAATACCAGAGGAACACCTTGTGTGCTATAAAATGTCACAATGTAACTGGGTGATTATAAAGATGCTCTACAGGTGTCTCCGAAGGTGTTTGTTGGGTTGGCATAGATCAATATTAGGATTTGTCACTCTGTGTATCACAGAGGTATCTCTGGGCCCTCTCGGTAATGCACATCACTATAAGCCTTGCAAGCAATGTGACTAATGAGTTAGTTGCGGGATGATGCATTACGGAATGAGTAAAGAGACTTGCCGGTAACGAGATTGAACTGGGTATGATGATACCGACGATCGAATCTCGGGCAAGTAACATACCAAAGACAATGGGAATGACGTATGTTGTTATGCGGTTTGACCGATAAAGATCTTCGTAGAATATGTAGGAGCCAATATGAGCATCCAGGTTCCGCTGTTGGTTATCGACCGGAGATGTGTCTCGGTCATGTCTACATATATCTCGAACTCGTAGGGTCCGCATGCTTAACGTTCGATGATGATTTGTATCATGAGTTATGTGTTTTGGTGACCTAAGTTTGTGTGGAGTCCTGGATGAGATCACGGACATGACGAGGAGTCTCGAAATGGTTGAGAGGTAAAGATTCATATATTGGAAGGTAGTATTCGGACATCGAATGGTTCCGAGTGATTTGGATATTTTTCTGGAGTACCGAGGGGTTACCGGAATCCCCCTGGGGGAATCATGGGCCTTATGGGCCATTGGGAGAGAAGAGAGGACAGCCCACAAGGGGGAGGCGCGCCCCCCCAAGGGGAGTCCGAATAGGAAGGGGAGGGGCGCGGCCCCCATTTCCCTCCTTCTCTCCTCTCCTTCCCCCTTTCCCCCTCCGTTGGAAGGAAGGGGGGCTAATAGGACTAGGAGTCCTAGTCAGTTTCCCCCCTTATGGCGTGGCCCATGGACGGCCTCCTCCCTCTCCTCCTTTATATACAGGGGCATGGGGCACCCCGTAGCACAACAGATATTCTCTTAGCCGTGTGTGATACCCCTCCAAAGTTTACTCCTCCGGTCACAGCGTCGTAGTGCTTAGACGAAGCCCTGCGTGGATCACATCACCAACACCATCACCACACCATCGTGCTGACGTAACTCTCCCTCGACCCTCTACTGGATCAAGAGTTCGAGGGACGTTATTGAGCTGAACATGTGCTGAACACGGAGGTGCCGTATGTTCGGTACTTGGATCGGTTGGATCATGAAGACGTTTGACTACATCAACCGCGTTAACCTAACTCTTCCGCTTTCGGTCTATGAGGGTACGTGGACACACTTTCCCCTCTCGTTGCTATGCATCTCCTAGATAGGTCTTGCGTGATCGTAGGAATTTTTTTGAAATTGCATTCTACATTCCCCAACATTTATGTCAATACTAAACTTTTGTTTTGAATCTTATAGATATGAGCATTCATGCCACAATAAATAAAATTACGTCGATAAATATGTTAGGTAGCATTCCACAGCAAAAATTTTGTTTTTATCATTTACCTACTCGAGGACGAGTAGGAATTAAGCTTGGGGATGCTGATACGTCTCCAACGTATCTATAATTTTTTATAGATCCATGCTATTATATTATCTGTTTTGTATGTTTTATTTGCATTAATATCCCATTTTATATTATTTTTGGGACTAACTTATTAACCCAGAGCCCAGTGCAAGTTTCTGTTTTTTCCTTGTTTTTGAGTTTCGCAGAAAAGGGATATCGAACAGAGTCCAAACGGAATAAAACTTCACGATGATTTTTCTTGGACCAGAAGACACATGTAGGACTTGGGAACCAAGTCAGAAGAGTCCCAAGGCGACGACAAGGGTGCAGGGCGCGCCCCTGGGGGGCGCTCCCCTGCCTTGCAGGTCCCTCGGAGCTCTCCTAACCCTATTCTTTGGCCTATAAATTATCAAATATTCCCGAACCCCCAAAAGCGTCCACCAAAAAACTTTTCCGTTGCCGTAACCTTCTGTTCCCATGAGATCCCATCTTGGGGCCTTTTCCGGCATCCTGGCAGAGGGGGATTCGATCACGGAGGGCATCTACATCAACCCTATTGCCCTTTCGATGAAGCGTGAGTAGTTTACCACATACCAATGGGTCCATAGCTGGTAGCTAGATGGCTTCTTCTCTCTCTCTTTTATTCTTAATACCATGTTCCCCTCAATGTTCTTGGAGATCTATCCGATGTAATCTTCTTTCGCGGTGTGTTTGTCGAGATCCGATGAATTGTGATTTATGATCAGCTTATCTATGAATATTAGTTGAATCTTCTATGAATTCTTATATGAATGATTTAATATCTTTGTATTTCTCTTCGAATTATCGGTTTGGTTTGGCTAACTAGATTGGTATTTCTTGCAATGGGAGAGGTGCTTAGTTTTGGCTTCAATCTTGCGTGATTTCACCAAGTGACAAAGTAGAGGTAGCGAGACATGTATTGCATTGTTGTCATCGAGGATAAAAAAGTGGGATTTTCATCATATTGCTTGAGCTTATCCCTCTATATCATGTCATCTTACTTAAGGCGTTACTCCGTTCTTTATGAACTTAATACTTTAGATACATGCTAGATAGCGGTTGATGTGTGGAGTAATAGTAGTAGATGCAGGCCGGAGTCGATCTACTTGACACGGACGTGATGCCTATATTCATAATCGTTGCCTTGGATATCGTCATAACTTTGCGCTTTTCTATCAATTGCTCGACAGTAATTTGTTCACCCACCGTATTATTTTCCTTCAAGAGAGAAGCCTCTAGTGAAACCTATGGCCCCCGGGTCTATTTTCCTTTTATATATTTTCAGATCTATATATCAAAACTACCAAAAATACCTTGCTGCAATTTATTTACTTTTACCTTTTAGTAATCTTTTATATCTATCTCTATTAGATCTCACCTTTGCAAGTAACCGTGAAGGGATTGACAACCCCTTTTTCTCGTTGGGTGCAAGTGTTTGATTGTTTGTCTAGGTGCATATATTGGGTACTTGCATGTTTCTCCTACTAGATTGATAACTTGGTTCTCAACTGAGGGAAATACTTATCTCTACTTTTCTACATCACCCTTTCCTCGTCAAGGGAAAAACCAACGCAAGCTCAAGAAGTAGCAACAGTCCTCGTGCTCTTCTCGCATGATGGCAATGGGCCTCTTTCTCTTCTCGCATGATGGCAACGACCTGCATGAACGGTGCTTCTCGATCTGGCCACCGACATGTTTCAGAACGGCTGTTAGAGATCTTGCTATGGATATTTTGATCGGTTAGAATCCAGTCATGCATGTCCATATCAGCCTATAGGGGTTCTAAGGGCATGGTGCGAAGCTTTGTTGGTTGATGACACCTTGGGACATGTCGTCTTCTCGATTTCCATGGTGTAGACAACAATGGAGAAGGTCATGGTGGCTGAGATCGGAGGATCGGTCAGACAGACGGAGCCTTGGAGGTGATGGAGTCAGTCAGGTGTTTGATAACTCCACCAAAATTTCCTCACCATCACTTCTACAATGATTTTTTATGTCATGGACAGCCCAAAGAATGTCATGCATGTGCATCCCCAGCCCGCCCAGGACGAAAATCCCATTTTCTATCATGATTTTTTGTCATAGAAGTAGGAGCCCACCACATCTATGATGATACATGTTTTTGTCACAATTATCGTCATAGAAGTGTCATAACCATGACAATTTTTTTCATTCGTGTATAATGTCACAGATGTACCTTTTTTTCTAGTGATGATGCAAGCACATGAAGCACATATAATTTAAACTTTATGATATTCAATTCATTCAACAATTTACTCTTAGGATATAAGTGAAGCACTTGAGTGAATGAAAAACTACTCTGAGAGATGTAAGTGAAGATCGATGAGCAGTCAATCAATTAAGTAGCTATGTGAGGACTCTATGCAAATCAAGATTTCAGATCCAATTACTTTATTAAAACAGCAATCAAAATGAAAATACCCTCCAAGCAAAACACATATCATGTGACGAATAAAAATATAGCTCCAAGTAAGATATACCGATACTTTTGAAGACGAAAGAGGGAATGCCTGCCGGGGCATCCCCAAGCTTAGACGCTTGAGTCTTCCTTGAATATTACCTTGGGGTGCCTTTGGCGTCCCCAATCTTAGGTTCTTTCTACTCCTTAGTATGTTCATATCGATATCTCACACAAAACTTGAAAAATTCAATCACACAAAACTTAACGAAACTCGTGAGATAGGTTTGTAAGATAATAAATAAATCATTCACTTTGGTACAGTCAAGACAAGATCCAATTTTTTTCAAATAATGCCTACTGTAATCTATCATTTCCACAATTTATACCACTCAATATAAGCTAAGGAAATGCTAAAACAAGAAAACTATGCAAACAGAACAAATTATTTCAAAACATAATAGTCTGTAATGATCTGAGTTAGAACCATCCTTGTGTAAGTCCAAATATTCTGAAAAAATAAGAAAAAGCAGGCAATTTGTATATAAATCATGTGTAAAATTTTCAAAATTTTATCACATCCAAGTGAATTATGGTAATTCCAGAACTTAGCACAAAGGTTTTGTTTTTGCACAAAATCAAGTCAACTATCATCCACACTATCCGAAAGGCTTTACTTGGTACTTTATTGAAACAAAATCTATAAACATGATTAATACAATAGCTTAATCATGTGAACACACAAAAAAAGCAGGTACAAATATTGGGATGCCTCCACACAAGCACTTTTTTGTAAAACTTTTTAGCTAGGCATTGATGATTTCAATGATGCTCACATAAAAGTAAAGAATTGAAACATAATGGGAGCATCATGAAGCATTTGACTAGAAATTTTAAGTCCAACACACTTTCTATGCATAGGGATTTTGTGAGCAAATAATTTATTGGAGCAAGAATCAACTAGCATAGGAAGGGAAAACAAGTATAACTTCAAAACTTTCAACACATAGAGAGGAAACTTGATATTATTGAGAAGCCTACAAGCATATGTTTCTCTCTCATAATAATTTTTAAGTAGCATCATGAATGAATTCATCAATATAACTATCACATAAAGCATTCTTTTCATGATCCACAAACATACAATTTTTATTACTCTCCACATAAGAAAATTTCTTCTCATCAATATTAGTGGGAGAAAACTCAACAAAAATAACTATTATGTGATACTTGATTGGCATAATCCATTTGTGCATTAAATTCATGATGACAAGGATCATGGTTTTTATTATTCTTTATATCATGCATGTCATCACCATAATCATCATAGATAGCAACTTTGTTCTCATAATAATGGATTGAAACATCTGCCAAAGTAGTGGATTCATCATTAAATAAAGTCATGACCTCTCCAAGTCCACTTTCATAATTATTGCAATAAGATTCAACACCCTCCAAAATAGTGGGATTGTTGCTACATAAAGTTGACACCCTTCCTAACCCACTTTCGATATAATTTTATTCATACTCTAAAAGATATAAGTGAAGTTCATAGAGAGTATTCTACAATGAATATAGAGAGACCAATATCCAAGCTCAAAATATATAAGTGAAGCACACGAAGCATTCTATGATGACATACTCAAAATATTTAAGTGAAGCACAAAGAGCATTATATAAAGCCATACTCAAAAAAATTAAGTGAAGCACAAACATCCTTCTATAAATCAACCAAGGACTATCTCATACCAGCATGGTGCATTACAAAAATAAAAATAAAAAACACATGATGCTCCAAGAATTTGCGCGTATCATGTGAACAAAACAAAAACCAAGGCATACCGATAATTGTTGAAAAAGAAAGATGGTATGGCTTGTGCGGCATCCCCAAGCTTAGTTGCTTGAGTATATTTGAATATTTTACTTGGGGTGCCTTGGGCATCCACAAGCTTGAACTCTTGCCTCTCCTTATTCTTGTCTTATCGACACCTCCTCGATCTTCGAACACTTCATCCACATAAAACTTAACCAAACTTTTTATTAGAGGGGTTAGTAGATATAACATCAAATCCCATCATGACCTGCTATAACATTATTGTATAATTATAATAAAAAAGTATCCATTGTTTTCTATCACAACTATATGCCTCCGAAGTCAGAGGGAGCTCAACAAGATTTCAAACATAAGCAAATAAAGAAACTATAACAGTAAACTATGAAAACATGACAGTCTGTAAAGATGCAGATGGTACATATACTTCAATAACTCAAAAAATTATGAATCAATAGGAAAACATATTTTTTTGCATAGAAGTGTAAAAATTTCAGAATTTTTGCATGTTCCAGTAAAAAATGCAAATTCAAATACTACAACAAAAGTTTTTGTTTTTGCACTGTGCACAACAAACAAGCAATTTAAGCATCCTAAAGGTAAATCTTGGCACATTATTCTTATGGTACAGTGATATATACAAGGGTATAATTATTTTTATGAGAAACTTACATGAAAAATTCTACATTTTTTCATGAGCATGAACACAAGTGTTCAAGGTCGACCCTCACTTCTCCAATGCATAACCTTCCGATCGCTTCTATTTTTGAAAAAGTTTCTAGGTTCCCCTCTATATTTTTTGTTTTTAAATATTTAAATGACTCACATAATAAAGTTTATATTACAAAAAATAGGAAAAATACTCTCTAAAACTTCTGGGTTGTTTCCCAAGCAGCGCTATCTTGAAAGCCATTAAGCGAGGCATAAGAGGCAAGTAATATTTTTGTATTGCATTTTAATTTTTTTTCTTTGTTTCACCCACAACTAAAGAAAGAAAACAAGAAAAAAGTCATAAGGAAAAATAAAATCTACTTAGTGAAGAAAGCAAACAAGCATACGCGAAAATATTAACCCCAAGCTATTGCTCCCCGACAACGGCACCCTAAAAGAGCTTGATAATCCCCAAGTGCAAGGAATCATTGTAGCAATATTGAAAGATGGAAGTAGAAGTATGGAATTTTGAGCCCACAAGGAGCTAAAGGTAAGATCAATATTCTCTTAAGTCATATCTGCCATTGATACGATTCTATGTACACTAAGTGTTTGCTTTCATCTAGAAACGATAGATAAAACTACGTTGTGGGTATAAATATAGGATAGCTTTGCGTGATATCGGGGAGCTAAAACATAAAATAGGTGCTGGCTAAATAAAGCTAGAATATATTACAAATAGAGAGTGTGGAATAATGATTGATCGGTGTGTGGAATTGTCCTAGGCAATTGATAACAAGATCGGTAATCATTATTGCAATTTTATATGAGGGAGATGAATGACCTAACATACTTCCCATACTTGGATGATACAAACTTATTCTACCTCTAGCAAGAATCCGCAACTACTAGCAACCATTAAGGTAAACTGATACATCCATTTTGCATAATGTTTTCATACTGTTATTTATAACGTTTTTATACATAATAATGCCTTTTGGAGTAATTCTAATGCCTTTTCTTTCATAATATGCAAGGTTTACACAAAGAGGGAGAATACCGGCAGCTAGAATTCCGGGCCTGAAAAAGCTACGTCAGAGTTACCTATTCTGCACATCTCCAAATGAGCTGAAAATTTAAGGAGAATTATTCTGGAATATATGAAAAATACTAGAGCAACTAACTACCGGAGGAGACCCACCAGGTGGGCACAACCCACCTGGGCGCGCCAGGTACCCCAGGCGCGCCCTGGTGGGTTGTGCCCTCCTCGGCCCACCTCCGATGCCTATATTCTTGTATATAAGTAATTTTGACCTAGAAAAAAATAAGAGGAGGACTTTCAGGACGGAGCGCCGCTGTCTCGAGGCAGAACTTGGGCAAGAGCACTTTTGCCCTCCGACGGAGGGATTCCACTGGGGGAACTTCCCTCCCGGAGGGGGAAATCATCATCATCGTCATCACCAACAACCCTCTCATCTTTGGGAGGCCAATCTTCATCAACATCTTCAACATCACCATCTCATCTCAAACCCTAGTTCATCTCTTGGGTTCAATCTTTGTATCGAAACCTCACATTGGTACCTGTGGATGACTAGTAGTGTTGATTACATCTAGTAGTTCATTACTATATGGTTTATTCGGTGGAAGATTATATGTTTAGATGCATTATGCTATTTAATACCCCTCTGATCTTGAGCATGATTATCATTTGTGAGTAGTTACTTTTGTTCTTGAGGTCACTGGAGAAATCTTGTTGTAAGTAATCATGTGAACTTGATATGTGTTCGATATTTTGATGATATATATGTTGTGATTCCCTTAGTGGTGTCATGTGAACGTCGACTACATGACACTTCACCATATTTGGGCCTAAGGGAAGGCATTGTGAGGTATTTATTAGATGATGGGTTGCTAGAGTGACAGAAGCTTAAACCCTAGTTCATCGTGATCATCGTGATCGGAATCGATTGGAATTGGAATTTCACCAAAAAATTATCCTATGCATCTAGTTCATTGTGATCGGAATTATATATATAATTTTTGGCCTCGTGAGGGAGAAAGTATCGCTCTAGCTTGGGGGGGCTTAGGTAAATCTTATATTCATGCCCCAATCATGAGCTCTCAAGAGAAATTATTATTCAAAAAACTTATGCTCGGCTTTCTCGTGATGATCAATCCATGCTCGATACTTGTTGCGCTCGTTCTTTTATGAAGAAGACTATTGAATTCATGTGAGATCTTGTAGAAAAAATTAAACGCTCTGAAGATTGGGAACTCAACAAAGGTAAGGAGTCAGGTATTAAGCTTAAGTTTGATTGTGTTAAATCCTTTATAAATACTGATGCTTTTCACAAGTTTAGCACTAAATATGGACTTGACTCTGAGATAGTAGCCTCCTTTTGTGAATCATTTGCTACTCATGTTGATCTCCCTAAGGAGAAGTGGTTTAAATATCATCCACCTATTAAACAAGATATTAAAGAACCGGTAATGTGCCGGGGAATTATGACTCCTCGAGCACCTATGGGGACGGAGCCCCTTCTCAGTTCGGCGGGGGGCGGAGGTCGCGCAAAGAGCGGATCGAGGTGAGGCACGCGAGGGGTTTTTACCCAGCTTCGGAGCTCTCCGGAGAGATAATACTCCTACTGCTGCTTTGTGGATTGTATTGAGTTCTTGCTCGGGGGCGCTGAGTGCTACAGTACACACCAGCAGCTAACGAGACCGAGCGTGAGTGTTCTACTGTTCGTCCTCCTCCCCTACGTTGTGCATGGGCCTCCTTTTATATGCTCAAGGGGTCTCCAACAGGTGGCAACGTAGGTGAGGGCAAAAATGGAAAGGTGTTGTGGTAGGTACAGCTACCTACACAGTGTATCATACCTAACCCTGACGGCAGGGGACAAAGGCATTAAATGCCTATCTACGTCGCCCAGACAGTGCGGAAAAGGGACCGTCAGGGGCGCCACCGCTTGCCACGATGGCGATCTTGTCAGCACCGCATGCCATAGTGTACCCCTGGCTGCACAGCCTCCTGCCACGTACGCCTAGAAGGGTCCCAGAGCGACACGTGGGTGGGTGTGCTGGAGCGCAGGTACAGAGTGGTGGCTTGCCGCGGCAAAATGCCTTGCCGCGTCCGGGAGCTTGTCGCTCGCCGGGTCCTGCCGGGACGCGTGGCGCGTCGCGGCAAGTTCCTCGATATGCCTTGGTTGGCCTTCCCGGCAAGCTCCTCTTGCCGGGGTCTTGTGCCTTGAGTGGCCTTCCCGGCAAGCTCCTCTTGCCGGGGACTTGTCTCCTTGGCTTAAATACTTTGTTCTTGAATGGCTCAAAAAGGAACCATAGAGGGCCTTGGCGGTCACCTGGCGAGCCTTGCCGCGGGGTGCTGCGACTGCCCGTGCACAAGTTCGGGATACTAGGGTACCCCTACTCTAGTACACCAATAGGAGCCCCCGGGCCTGGGCCATACACGGTGCCGAGCGTTGTTGGGCCAGGCCCAAAACAGGGCACGGGCACGCGCGGCCTGGGTCACATCGCACCTTATTCCGCATCCACCGCGCCCTCCCCGAACGGCACACGTCGATTGCGGCATCGTGGGAGAGGTCGTGGGCGGTTCTTTATTCGGAAAGACGGACCGTCCGCCCCCTCCCTCCTTATAAGCGGGGGGAATAGGGGCAGTTCGCCCATCTGCCTGTTGCTATTCCCTCCTTGAGAATCTCCGCCACTCCCCTTCTTCCCAAAGCCGAAGGAGAGCAGCGCCCCGCCCCCATCGCCACCAGCACCATTAACGCCGTCGTCCTCCCTCTCCATTCCCGCCATGGCTCCGAAAGCCGAGAAGGCGAAGTCGGCCGAGGCGCAGCGGCTCGCGGCGCAGCGAAAGGAGCGGGCAATCTTCCCTCCGAGGCTTGAGGCGACAGAGCTGAAGGAGGACTTCTACCTCTTCTGGTCGACGGGGACACGAGCGCATCCGCGCACGAAGGTACTCCCAGCCACTGCTTGGGATAAGTATCCCACTGGGTATCCCTTCTTCACCTTGTTCTTCTACTGCGGGCTCTGCCCGCCCTTTTTTGAATTCTTTTGTGACATCATGAACACCTACGGGCTCCACCTCCTTGACTTCACCCCCAATGTTGTCCTGACCATGGCAGTTTTCGCACACCTCTGCGAACACTTTGTCGGGATCCATCCAAACGTAGCCCTTTTTCGCCATTTCTTCTCGCCTCGGGTTGAGAAAGGAGAGCCTTTATCCGGCAGAATCGCCTGGATCTCGAAAGCCGGCAAGAAGGATGCTTATCTGGATGGAGAGTTCCGCAACAAGTGGGAGGAGTGGAGGGCGGACTGGTGCCTGATTGTCGAGGAGAACCCGCAGCCGTTTACTGCTCTGCGCGAAACCCCAGTAGTGCGCGGCAGTGATTGGAGTAGCCTGGCCCCGGAAGACGACAGACTGAAGATTGCCGTCGCCCGGATCCTACGCCTCAGGCTTGCCGGGCTTACTGTAGGAGCGGTTGGCGCAGATTTCCTCCGCCGCCGCATCGCCCCCCTGCAGGAGAGGAGGAGACCCGCCTGGGAGTTCCAGAATGCGGCGGATATCATGAGGTTGCGGCCGGGCCTCAACTTCAACTTCACTGTCCTGGAGCTCAACGCGATGCTCCAGGAGCTGTTCAAGCATGACCCACAGCATCCCGAAGTGTTCAGGTTGCCGAGGGGCGTCGTTCCGCTGTGCAACAACTCCGCGCTCGACCGCATCCGCGCAATGATGCCGCTGTGCGACTCACATGGAATTGATCCAGCCTGGATAGAGCCTCCAGATGATGTCGTGCGGGCGTTCTTCGACAACTTGATAGAAGTGCCGATCGACGCCGACGAGAAAAGGGGCCTCACCCGGGACACTACTGACGATGAGCTCAAGCGCATCGCCACCAGGATGGAGGAGGCGGCGGCAGCCGTAGCTGCGGGCGAGTTTGGGTTCAGCGTGGAGGAGGCAGAGGCAGTAGAGGCGGCAAGCCTTGCCGACCGAGAGGAGCTTGCCGGCGAGAAGAGGTCCGCCGAGCATGACGTCGGGCCGAGCGGGCCCGCCGAGGATACGAGCGGCTCGTTGGAGATCGGCTCCTCTTCCTCTTCGTCTTCGGACAGCTTGCCGCAAGCAGAGCCCCCGGCTCCTCAAGCAGAGCCCCCGGCTCCACAAGCAGAGCCCTCGGTTCCGCCAACAGAGCCCCCGGCTCCAAGAAGGCGTCTTCGCAAGGCCGGGGACGTAGCGGAGCGGCGGACGAGTCAACCCCCGCCGCGCCGCACGACACGCTCTACCGCGGCAAGTTCCATTGCCACGGAAGCACCTCACGCTGCAGCGGCAACTGGAGCTGGGTCCTCCCGATCCGTCGCTCCAGCTCCCGCCAAGCGGCCAAGGGATCCTACTCCTCCGCGTCCTCGCGCCGGAGGTGGGCCAGGCTTTGACTTCTCCGCGCTCAGCTCCGATGAGGAAGAAGAGTAAGATCCTTGTTGTACTTGCATGTCTTCAATACTTGCTGTCTTGTCTTGTATATCATTTGCTTTACTCTGAACTTATTCCTTTTTAGGACTCTGGCCCAGAGAATGGCAAAGAGAGCCAAGGTCCCGGTGATTGTCATCGAGGATGATCCCACCGTGCCAGCAGGGGGTGCGCCCGAGACAAACTTACCGGACCCAACAGCTGTTCTTCAGAGCAGCCCCCAGCGCAGCCCCCAGCGTAAGTATATGGTTTACTTCCCGTTGTTAGGCGCGCATGGATACTCTTTGCTTGCTGATATCTGACTGTTGGCTTGTGTAGGAGCAGAGCAGCCCCACCAGGAGCGTCCGGACGCCGCTCCTGACATGCCATCTGCTTCGACTACGCCGCCAAGGGAGAGTTCTTCGGCAAAGGAGAATCCTCCGACAAGGGAGAGCTCCCCGGCAAGGGAGAAGTCTCCGACGAGGGAGAGCTCCCCGGCAAGGGAGAAGTCTCCGGCAAGGGACAGTACCAGCAACCCCCCAGCAGCGGAGATCCCAACTACCGAGCCTGGTACAGGTACTCCTTGCTTCCAAACTTCCCTTGGGTTCTTCTTTTTCGATATTTTCTTGACTTTTCTTCCTTTTCCGGCCGTCAGATCCATCTACTGTGGAGCCGATGGAGATCGAGGTCGCTGTTGACGATGCCGCCGCCACCGAAGAAGCGGCCGGCGCTGATGATCCTGCCGGCGAAGAGGCCGCCAGGGCTGCCGCCGCAGCAGCCGACGACGGGTCCGGCGATCGCACTGACGACCCTGAGGCCGCAGGAGCGACAGGCGCTACACCGACCGCCGATCCTCCCGCCACTGCCGCAGCGCCAGGCTCCGAAGAGCCCCAGCCAGGCGTCTACTTGAAGGCCGGCGATGGCGTCTTCATCAACCTCCCCTGGGCGTCAACGTCCAGGGCGTCGGTCGAAGAAGAAAGCTTTGATGTGGAGGTGCTCGCCTCCGCTGGGCTAACGCTGGTCGACGCGCCAGGCAGTAGCAGCAACGAGCCTGAGGAGGAGCGACTGCTGCGGAAGCTGGTGTCGCTCTACCGCGCTCGACAAGCCAAACTGGAGTCCCGCGAAGCACTTGTCGCGAAGGCGGGGGTGGACATGGAGAAGCGCACGGAGGAGCTCCGGGGTCTCAACCAGGCAGCTCTCCAGTCGCTGGCGGCGGAGCGTGTGTAGCTTGATGAGGCACAAAAGGCCTTCATCCTCGAGAAGGCAGAAGTTGCAGAGCAACAGCGGCTTGCTGCCGAGGAGCTATCTGCGCGGGAGGGCGAATTGGTGCAGCTGAAGGCCAGCCTAGAAAGCCACGAAGAGGAGCTTGCTGCGCGCGAGGAAACACTCAGCGGAGCTCTCAAGGAAACAAAGGACGCCGCCGCAACTGCCGAGGCCGCCAAGAAGGAGCTGGAGACGAAGGTGGCGCAGCTGGAGGCTGATCTTAAGGCGAGCGGTGGAGCGCTTGCCGCGCTCAAGCATGAGCGCGATAAGGACGCCTACACTTTTGGCGAGCTGCAGGGTCGCCTCGCCGAGAAGATCAAGGAGCTTAGCGCCGCCAAGGATTCCAACGCCGACCTTGAGCTGAAGCTGGCTGCCTTGACCAAGACGCTGGACGGCGCCAGGGAGCAGGAGGCGTCCCTGAAGAAGGAGATCAAGGCCGACAAGGCGCTGCTGGAGAGTATAGCCGCCACCCAGAATGATTTTAGAGAGACTGTGGAGAAGTGGACGGAGGGTCTTGTGAATGCTGCCGCAGACATCGACAAGGAGCTGACGCAGCTGGGGATGGGGGATCTCGGGTATCCCTCCGATGAGACCCTCCCATCCAGCGCCAAGCTCACTCTGTTCTTCAAAGGCGTGGCGACGACCCTCCAGCGACTCCGGGAGAGGATCCCAAAGTAGCTGGCCGACGAGTCACGCAAGATCTGCGCGGGAGCTTTTCAGAAGGTGTTGGTGAAGGTAGCCTTCCGCAACCCGGGCCTCAACCTCACCAATGTCCTCAGATCCCTGCCGGCAAAAGCTGATCTGGAGGCGCTCAAGGACCTTGTCGCACCCATTGTGGACAAGGTGACCGGATTCAAGAGGGTTGAGGGTGATCGCGTGGACTAGGCCGCCCGTTTTCTTCCTTTCTTGTCGTTGCTAATCATGTTATGAAAGCAGTCTATTAGAACCGCGACAAGCTATCTTGTAATATATAACTTTGTTTTGGGTAGCTATTGTAATGTTATTTCCTTTACTTGATTCCCTCCTTTGTATGTTTTTGCCCTACACTTTTAGGGAACTTGCCGGTGTAGGCACCTTTGCCGCGAGCGCTGAGTGCGGGACATCAGCAGCCTGCTGGCAGTGCCGTTGCCGACAAGAAACCTTGTCGTAACTAGTCGCGGCTCGCTTAAGTTGTTGAGCGGACTCGAAACAAAGTAAGGGTGCGACTCTGGTCACAGCACACTTCAACTGTTGAGAGAACTCGAAACAAAGTAAGGGCGCAACTAGCCACGAGCCGGTTCCTTCGCGCACAGGTTTTCCATACAAAGCATGGTCGTTCAAGGAAAATAACTTAAAATTTAAAAAATCTGATTGCTCAAACTTTGGCACTTAGCTTTTCTGTCGTTTGCTTCCCGGCAAGGCGAAACTTTCTTGAACGACGCCTGGTCCATACCATTATCTTCCCCTTTCCCCCCGGCAAACTTGTGGGCGAAGGGGCCTTCATTTCCTTGAGAAAAAATAAAGTAGAGGAAACAATGATATGTAGCCTTATGGCTCGTTATTGCTTACCGGGAGTGTTCGCTGCACAAAGTGTCAGATAATTCATGCAAAAAAGCATGAAATCGACAAGGTGTGCGGAGCACGTGAGCTTTATTTATGCATAGGGTCTGCGCCTGGCTTTGTACAAAGGATTACATGCAACAGCGGCAAGACTTGTACAAAAAGGTGGTTGCCGGACAGGGTCCGACAACCGCGCCTTACGGGTAAAACTTACAAAGATGCTCGATGTTCCAGGAGTTGCTCACCGGAAAGCCATCTTCGGTCTCAAGGTGGACAGCGCCAGGCCTAGTGACTCGTTTCACCCGGTAAGGGCCTTCCCACTTCGGCGTCAACTTGTTGGAATTCTTGGCGGAATGAACGCGCCGAAGAACAAGGTCGCCTTCCTCGAGACTTCTGGTTTTAACTTTGCGGCTATGGTAGCGGCGCAAAGCTTGCTGGTAGCGAGCAGCTCGCACATCAGCCTGAAGACGATCTTCCTCAAGGAGCAGCGCGTCATCTTGTCGCAGCTGCTCTTGCTCAAGCTCATCATAAGCGAGCACTCGAGGTGACCCGTATACGAGTTCCGTGGGGATAACTGCCTCTGCTCCATAGACTAGAGCGAAAGGTGTCTGGCTAGTGGCTCGATTTGGCGTCGTCCTGATCGACCAAAGAACCACCGGCAGCTCCTCGATCCAGTTTCTTCCGCATCTGTGCAGCCTGTCGAAAGTCCTGATCTTGAGTCCACGCAGCACTTCAGCATTTGCCCTCTCCGCTTGACCGTTGCTCCTGGGGTGAGCAACAGAAGCGAAGCAGACCTTGGCGCCAAGATCTTGGACGTACTGCATGAAGGTGCAACTCGTGAATTGCGTACCATTGTCGGTGATGATCCTGTTAGGGATCCCGAAGCGGCAAACAATCGACCTGAAGAACTTGACTGCTGACTGAGCTGTCACCTTCCTCACTGGTTCCACTTCCGGCCACTTTGTGAACTTGTCGATTGCAGCGTACAAGTACTCAAAGCCCCCGACTGCTCGGAGGAAGGGGCCGAGGATGTCGAGCCCCCAGACCGAAAATGGCCAGGATAAAGGGATCGTCTGGAGAGCTTGAGTTGGTTGGTGTATCTGTTTGGAATGGAACTGGCACGCTTCACACTTGGTTACTTGTGCAGTTGCATCCTGGAGGGCTGTCGGCCAAAAGAAGCCTTGCCGGAACGCTTTGCCGGCAAGTGCTCTTGCGCCAATGTGGTGACCACAAATGCCTCCATGTATCTCTGCCAACAGCTTCTGTCCATCTTCCCGGTGAATACACTTCAATTTCACACCGTTGAGTCTTCTTCTGTATAGTGCGTTGTCGACAAACTGGTACATACTTGACTGCCGGGCTACTCTTTCCGCTTCTTCTGGCTCTTCGGGAAGTTCTCCTATCTGGAGGAAACGGACGATCTGTTGTGCCCATGCTGGAGCTTGTGGCTCGACAGCAAGGACTAAAGGCATATCTGCTGCTGCGGGAACATCCGCTTCTACGGCGAGAACCTGCGGCTCAGCCGGAGCTTGACGTTCCCCAGCAAGCTTGCCGGAGCAAAACTTGTCGGGAGCGTCTGCTACAACGAAACAAACCCTGGGGCTTATCGGAGCAGACTGCTCCTCAGCACTCTTGGCGTTGATCTTGGGGACCTTCTTAGCGGCGGCTTCGGGAAGCTCTGCCGGAAGATAGTCACTAGAAATCAACTTCCTCTTCTTGCTCTGTCCAGCTGATGGTGTCACAGATGGTTGAGTCAGCTTGAGCACAAAGATCCCTGGTTCCACAGGTAACTTAAGTGCTGCGCACTTTGACAGGCCGTCAGCAATGTCGTTCTGAGCTCTTGGAACATGTTCCATCTGTAGGCCGACAAAGTGCTCTTCTAGCTTTCTCACCTCATCAACGTAAGCTTCCATCAACGGACTCTGATAATTCTTGTTCACTTGGCGGACGACAAGCTGTGAGTCACCCCTGACAATGAGCTGCTTGATCCCAAGGTCTGCTGCGATCCTGAGACCGGCGAGCAATCCTTCATACTCTGCAGTATTGTTTGTTGCTTGCTCCTTGGGAAAGTGCATCTGGACCACGTACTTGAGGTGCTCTCCGGTGGGTGCGACAAGCAGCACGCCAGCACCGGCGCCTTGTAGCGAGAAAGCACCATCAAAGTACATCAGCCACTCTTTGTTTGCTTCCTTGACGGGGATGCTCGTCTGTGGAATTTCTTCGTCTGGTGTTGGCGTCCACTCTGCTATGAATTTTGCCAATGCTCTGCTTTGGATAGTTGAGGTGCTCTCAAACTTGAGGCCGAAGCTTGACAGTTCCAGTGCCCACTCAACAATCCTACCTGTTGCTTCTGGATTCTGCAGTATCCTCTTCAGCGGAAAGCGAGTGACAAGTGTGATCTCATGTGCTTGGAAGTAATGGCGCAGCTTTCTCGAGGCCATGAGAAGGCCGAAAAGCAATTTCTGCACACCAAAGTACCTTGACCTAGCCCCCTGCAGAAGGGAACTGACAAAGTAGACTGGGCGCTGCACCATTTTCTTCTGTTGTATCCCTTCGCACATCTGCGCAGGTCCATCTTTGTCGGGACCAGAGCTTGTCGGGGAAGCCCCCTGCTTATCGCTGGACGTGCTTGCCGCGGTCGCTGGCTCATCATCAACCTCCCTCTCTGCTACTAACGCAGCACTAACCACTTGATTGGTTGCCGCCAGGTACAGCAGCAACTTCTCTTGTGGCTTAGGTGCGACAAGTATTGGAGTGGAGGACAGGTATCTCTTCAAGTCTTGCAGCGCAGCCTCCGCTTCCGGAGTCCATTTCATTGGACCTGCCTTTTTCAAGATTTTGAAAAACGGTAGGGCGCGCTCAGCACACTTAGAGATAAACCTGCTGAGAGCCGCCACGCAGCCGGGAAGTTTTCGCACATCCTTGATGCGCTTCGGTGCTTCGATCTGCTCAATGGCCTTGATCTTGTCGGGATTGGCTTCAATCCCCCACTGAGACACGAAGAACCCGAGAAGCTTGCCGGAAGGGACTCCAAACACGCACTTCTCAGGGTTGAGCTTGAGGCTGATCTTGCGCAGATTCGCAAAAGTCTCTTCTAGATCTTGAATCAGGGTTGCTTTGTCCCTGCTCTTGACCACTATATCATCCATGTAGGCTTCCACATTTCTGTGTATTTGCGGTTCAAAAACGGTATGGACTAGCCTTGCAAATGTTGAACCAGCATTCTTCAAACCGAAAGGCATCCGTACGAAACAGTACGTGCCACATGGAGTGATGAATGCGGTTTTCTCCTCATCCTCTTCTGCCATGAAGATCTGATGATATCCTGAGTATGCGTCAAGAAATGAAAGCAAGTCACATCCGGCCGTGGAGTCAACAATCTGGTCGATGCGCGGCAGGGGAAATGGATCTTTGGGACAAGCTTTATTGACATCGGTGAAGTCGATACAAAGCCTCCATTTCCCGTTTGCCATGCGCACGACTACAGGATTGGCCAACCACGTCGGATGGAGCACTCCTCTGACAAGGCCTGCTGCTTCCAACTTCTTGATCTCTTCTGCGATGAATTCTTGGCGCTCCACTGCTTGTTTCCTGACTTTTTGCTTGACGGGTCGCGCATGAGGACAGACGACAAGGTGGTGCTCAATTACTTTCCTGGGAACACCGGGGATGTCAGACGGTTGCCACGCAAACACATCAACATTCGCCCGCAGGAAAACAATGAGCGCGCTTTCCTATTTAGGGTCGAGAGTGGCGCTGATGGTGAAAGTACCACCAGTGCCGTCCTCCTTGGCGGACACCTTGTTGGTCGCTGGCGGAGCTGCCATTGTCTTCTTACACTTGCCGGTGGAGCTCGATGGTGCGTCCTCGATGGTAGCGCAGCACTCCGAAGAGGTGCGCTTGCCGGAGTGGGCATCAGAAATCTTGCCGGACTTGGTCTTCTTCTTCCCCCCGGGAGCTTCAGCGGCAAGTGTCTCGCGATCCATTGCGGCCGCTGCTTCCCGGTAGATCTTGTTGGCACAAATAAGAGCATCTTTCTTGTCGCCAGGGACAGAGATGACGCTTATCGGGCCTGGCATCTTCAGCATGTTGTACGCGTAGTGAGAGGCCGCCATGAACTTGGCGAGCGCTGGACGGCCGAGAATTCCATTGTAAGGCAATGGAAAATCCGCAACGTCAAAAGTGATCCTCTCAGTCCTGAAGTTCAGCTCGCTGCCAAATGTCACCGGCAGCGTGATCTTCCCCTTCGGCTTGCTCCTTCCCGGGTTGATTCCTTGGAACGTGCCGGTCTCTTCGAGCTCGCTGTCAGGGACTTGGAGTTTTTGGAGCACAGCGGAGGAGATCAGGTTCAAGCCGGCCCCGCCGTCAACTAGCATCTTAGTGACCTTGAGGTTGCGGATAGTTGGTGAAACCAACATCGGCAAGCACCCGACCGCAGTTGTGCGATCAGGGTGGTCCTCAATATCAAAGATGATAGGCGTGCTGGACCATTTCAGAAGCTTGCGTGACTCGATGGGTGGTTCTGCCGCATTGACTTCCCGCACCCACTGCTTGAGTTGGTGGTGTGAAGTATGCAGAGAAGCACCGCCGTCAACACAAAAGACCTCTGTGGCTTTCTAAAACTCCTGCTCACTGGTCTCGTCATCATCCATGTCTTCGTCGTCGTCGTCTTCATCTTTGTCACGGCTGCGGGGAGGTCTGTCTCCTTGCCGCTGATTGGCCTTGCCGCGGCGTCCTCCCCGGCCGGTGCGCTTCATACCGGATCCTCCAGCACCTGCTTGGGCTTTCTCCTTGTCGCGTTGCTCATACTCGGCCTTTTGCAGCTCGACAAGATGCTCGACCTTCTTACAACTCTGGAGGTCATGGCCCTTGGTGCAGTGGATCTTGCACTACTGTTTGTTGGTGTCGTCCTGCTTGTCGGCGGCCGCCACAGCCTGGCAGTTGGCGCATGCGGCAACCTCCTTGCCGGAGATGCCATCTTTGGCTTTCTTGGCGCCACCGTTGCTGCTGGACTGCTCAACAACTAGCACATCTTTGCCTTTCCTCTTCCTGTTGTTCCGCCGCCGGTTTTTATTTGCCAGGGCGGCATCCTCGCTGTCAGATCCTCCCGTTCCTGCATTCTCTCCGGGGAGTTTCCTCCCTTCCTCAGCACATGCACACCTGTCGGCCAAAGCATACAGCTCGCTGACGTCTCTGATCTTGCACATCGCCATCTCCTCCCGCATCCTGCGGTTACGCACGTTCTGATGGAACGCGCTGATGACCGCGGCAGGGTGGACATCTGGGATGTTGCATTGCACTTGGCTGAATCTCTGGATGTACTTGCGCAAGGGCTCTCCTTCTTTCTGGGCAAGCAAGTGAAGGTCACTCTCCTGGCCATGAGGTTTGTGGCCGCCTGTAAAGGCACCAACAAACTGATGGCACAGGTCTGCCCAGGAAGATATGGAGTTTTCCGGCAAGTGCATGAGCCAGGATCTGACGTTGGGCTTGAGCACCAGCGGGAAGTAGTTGGCAAGGATCTTGTCGTCTCGCCCCCCGGCAGCCTGCACCGCGATGGTGTAGATGCTGAGGAACTCCGACGGATGCAACCTGCCGTCGTACTTCTCGGGTACGTCTGGCTTGAAATTCTTCGTGCTGGGCCACTGGACTTGCTGCAGCTCACGAGTAAACGCAGGGCAACCTACCGCGTACGACAGGTCGCCTGGTTCCCCTGGCGCTTGCATGTCGACAGTGGGCCCAGCGCGCCGGTCGGATTGACGCCGCGTTTCTCTTCGGCGCTCGATGCGGGTACGAGCGTCTTCTTGCTGTCGTTCGTGAAGAACTTGGCGCTGATCGCGGCGAGTTCGCGGATCTAATGAAGCGGTGGAGTCGCTGTCGCGGTGGACCCGGCGAGTCGGCGATCTTGGCTTTCGGGGCGGAGAGTGCACGGTGGTTGCACCCCCACCGGTCTTGTCGCCATCGGCTCGCACCTGGCTGGCTTGCCGCAGCTGCGATGTGGTCGGCTGCCGCGGAGTGTCGCCGTTGGCGAAGCCGATGAGGCTCTGAATGGTGGCCCTCTAGTCGTCGATCTTGTCTGGCATTGGAGGGAATCTAGGAGCAGTTGAGCTCGCGCCAAAGCTTCTGCTGGAGTGGTGGATAGCGGTGGCGAACGGTGCGAGGAGCGGGATATGCTCGGACTTCCAACGATGTTAGAAGGAGCAGTATTCCGTCCAGGTGACTGTGCCTCGCTTGCGCCAGCGCGTTGGCGTGCATGCTGGCCTTGAGCATCCCGAGATCCGCCAGCTCGATTTGGGTCCAGCGAACGTATGGTACCGTGAGTACCACGACGCTGCCGGTCTCGCGCTTCCTGAGATGGGCGCGAAGCATCCACGGACGTCCGGTCGTCGTGGGAGCCTGCTACGCCGCCGACGGGCAGCGCAGCCTTGTCCTTGGACCTGGCGGCACCATGGGCTACCTCGTCGACGCCCGTTCTTCCGCCGACGTCTTCCCCACCAACCGTTTTCTCCGGCGGTGGTGGGTTCGACGCGGACGGAGCAGCCGCTTCTGAAGCCTTCTTCTTCGGCGGCATGTCGATGAAATCGATGAAGATCTAGCTCGCGTGAACGCCGGATCAGGTTCACACAACCTCGACGCCCCCTACCTGGCGCGCCAAAGATGCCGGGGAATTCTGACTCCTCGAGCACCTATGGGGACGGAGCCCCTTCTCGGTTCGGCGGGGGGCGGAGGTCGCGCAAAGAGCGGATCGAGGCAAGGCACGCGAGGGGTTTTTACCCAGCTTCGGAGCTCTCCGGAGAGATAATACTCCTACTGCTGCTTTGTGGATTGTATTGAGTTCTTGCTCGGGGGCGCTGAGTGCTACAGTACACACCAGCAGCTAATGAGACCGAGCATGAGTGTTCTACTGTTCGTCCTCCTCCCCTACGTTGTGCATGGGCCTCCTTTTATATGCTGAAGGGGTCTCCAACAGGTGGCAATGTAGGTGAGGGCAAAAATGGAAAGGTGCTGTGGTAGGTACAGCTACCTACACAGTGTATCATACCTAACCCTGACGGCAGGGGACAAAGGCATTAAATGCCTATCTACGTCGCCCAGACCGTGCAGAAAAGGGACCGTCAGGGGCGCCACCGCTTGCCACGATGGCGATCTTGTCAGCGCCGCATGCCACAGTGTACCCCTGGCTGCACAGCCTCCTGCCACGTACGCCTGGAAGGGTCCCAGAGCGACACGTGGGTGGGTGTGCTGGAGTGCAGGTACAGAGTGGTGGCTTGCCGCGGCAAAATGCCTTGCCGCGTCCGGGAGCTTGTCGCTCGCCGGGTCCTGCCGGGACGCGTGGCGCGTCGCGGCAAGTTCCTTGATATGCCTTGGTTGGCCTTCCTGGCAAGCTCCTCTTGCCGGGGTCTTGTGCCTTGAGTGGCCTTCCCGGCAAGCTCCTCTTGCAGGGGACTTGTCTCCTTGGCTTAAATACTTTGTTCTTGAATGGCTCAAAAAGGAACCATAGAGGGCCTTGGCGGTCACCTGGCGAGCCTTGCCGCGGGGTGCTACGACTGCCCATGCACAAGTTCGGGATACTAGGGTACCCCTACTCTAGTACACCGACATAATGGCTAAAGAATGAACTATAATTTACAATGTTCATCCAGTTGCGCCTACTGCTTATATTGAAAAACCACCTTTCCCTGTTAGGATAAAGGAACATGCTAAGGTTTCAACTGTTGTTTGCAAAAGTAATATCAAAGCACCTAGACCTTCAGAACAAATCAAAGTAGAACCTAGCGTTGCTATGGTTAAAGATCTCCTGGTAGAAAATATTGATGGCATTTTATTTACTTCTGTGATGAAGTTGCTAGGATTGCCAAACCCGATGAAAAAGATAAACATAGACCTGTTGTTGGCATGCCTGTTGTCTTAGTCAAAATAGGAGATGTGGACCATGTTCAAGTAGGGGATTACAGCGGGGTGCGGGAGAGTGGACCGCTGAAAAGAGTTGAGGGAGGTGATGAAGATGGTGATGTTGATGAATACGATCACCACGGCGATGGTTCACCCGGCAGCACTCCGGCGCCATCGAGAGATAGGGGAAGAGAGGCTCCTCCACCGGCTTGCTCCTTGATGGCCTCCCTCTAGATGGGGATAGGTTCTCCCTCTGGTCCTTGGCCTCCATGGTGCCCGGAGGGGTGAGAGCCCCTCCAAGATTGGATCTCTCTCCCCCCCCCCTCTTTCTCTCTCTCTCTCTATTTTCTTCTCTTTCTACGCTCCTGTGTCTAGACGAAAACCGTTTCTTATATTCCCGAAGATCCGTAACTCCGATTGGGCTAAAAATTTGAGGGGATATTTGTCCGGATATTATCTTTCTTATGGTGAAATAAGGTCATCAACTGACCTAAGAGGTGCCCACAAGACCGTGCCTTGGTGCCTTGTGAGGCCCTCGATCACCGTCTTGCAATCATTCTTCCTCCCAAAAACCACATATATTTCATAAAAATCTCAGTAAAATTTTATCATGTTTGGACTTCGTTTGGTATGGTAATTCTACGAAACAAAAAACATGCAAAAACAGGAACTAGCACTGGGCACTAGATTAATAATTTAGTCCATAAAAATAATATAAAAGTGCACCAAACCATACAAAATTATAATAAACATGGCATGAATACTTCATAAATTATAGATACATTGGAGACGTATCCTACAATATCCAATCCCTCTTTTTACGTTCTTGCACTTCATGGTGTTTGAGAACAAGATGACGGAAACATGGTCTTTCAAAGAGTTTCCCTGACTACTGACAGTGCCCATCCAATCCTACCTTTCAACTACATCTGCTAGAACCTGTCCAGCCAGATTCACCACTAAGATCAACCAAGCCAGAGCCCATATTGACTTGTGGCCGGAGCGGTAAGCTTCCGGGCATGAAGTATTCTTCCGTCTTTTTGAGTCTGGGTGAAGCTTTATGCAAGATGACATGGCGCTTCTCCATGCATCCCGGGTCATCCATTGGTTGCTTGAGGGTGCCCATGAAAATCATCCTCCACCCAGTATTGTGTATTGAATTCTTGTCTCGAGTCAATAAGTCTCGAAGTCTTGTAGATGGAGGCCTTGTAGTTGCCATATTGAAGTTGCCGTCATTGATGTAGAGTCCTCCTTCTCACACCACTCCCAAGCACTCGTACCAATCCTCGTCTATTATAGCGTGCATAAAAATAAATAACACTCCCGGGGCTCAGTAACAGGGGTGTGGGTTCCTACCTCATGTTGCTACACAACTACAAGAATAAATATCAGTACTGGAGGAAATGTTGCAAAGGTGACACTAAATGCAATAAAAACATATGTATGAACATATAGTGAAAGTGAACTTGCCTAGTAAGTTGATGAAGATTATAACGCTCTCAGAAATAACTTGATACTATTCGTCAGCCTTCGATGAAATCTATATTAAACAAACATTGGATTCATATAAGCATTCTATCTAGCAATCATTTTCTAGCAATATATATGGCAATCAATGAATAAAAGCAACAAGGAAAACCGATAAGAAATACCAAATCAAAATTCAGAAGGAAACTTCAAAGAAAACTATAACGAAAAACTCTATGAATTAATTACTCAACAAATTAGTTTTTTTGTCCTAATTAAAAACTCAAAATAAAATACTATTCTAATAAATTAACAGAAAAGAATTTTTTTATTAAAATAACACAAAGAATTTTACCTAAAGTTTTTATGCAAAATGAATCAACCTAAAAGCTATTATAAAATTCCACTTATGATCAAAACAAGTTTTCATACAAAAATAATAAAAATTATTTTAATTAGAAATAAAAGGGGCTACCGTTAACCAACAGAAAGAGTTCAAAACCTGTCAAAAAATGACAAAAGAAAAATAATTAAAACAATTAAAACTAAAAGAAATATAATTTAACCTAGCAAGTACTAAAACAGTACTGTTTTTGCAAATAAACAAATTTAAAAATAAAATAAAATAAAAATTTAAGTCCTACTCGATGCACGACAAATTTAGTGACAAAGTGCAAAAAGAATCAATTCAAAATCAAATTTTCAAACAACAGATATTAGCTATATAGTGTTTGAATCCAATTTGATCAAATTCAAATTTATACTATTCAAATTTAAAAACGAATTGGATCTACAGAATCTTCCGGGTTTTGAGACAAAGATTGAATACAATAGATGGACTAGGGTTTGAGGTGAGATGGTGTTGGTGAAAATGTTGATGAAGATTTTGTCCTCCCACGATGTGAGGATCGTTAGTGATGACGATGGCTTCGATTTCCCCCTCCCGGAGGGATTTTTCTGGCGGAATCGCTCCGCCAAAGAGCAAAAGTGCTCCTGCCCGGGTTCTGCTTCGAGACGGCGATGCTTTGTTCCGAAACCTTCCTTCTGCTTTTTTCTAAGTCAAATGGCACCTTATAGGAAAAGATGGGCTTTAGAGGCCTGCCAGGGGCCCCACAAGTCCAGGGGGCGCCTCCCGGGCTTGTGGCTGCCTGGTGGGCCGCCCTTCTATTACTTCTTTCGCCAATAATTTATATATATTCCAAAATAATTCTCGTCAATTTCTAAGATTTATATAGCTCTTTTCGGTCCAGAATTCCAGCTGCCGGCAATCTCCCTCTTCATGTAATATTTATAAAATAAGAGAGAAAAGGCATAAGAATTGTATTATAAAGTGGAATAACAAGCCATATTGCAATAAATATCAATAGGAAAACATGATGCAAAATGGACGTACCGGCAACGACCGAGTAAAAAAATCCCCACTCTCTCTTCCTCTCCCCGGCCTCCTCTTCTGCCCCACAACCCATTGTCGGTACGACCCCGCCCCGATCCGCCGCCCTCCATCCTCCCGATGACCGGATGCGGTGGCCGCCGGTCCCCTCCGCTGATCCACAACGCGGATCTGTCGTGGTCCGCAACCGCTTCCTCGAGCCACCGCCGCTCGGTCGATCCGATCGCTGGTGCGCGCCCCACGTGTTTGGCGGACTTCCCGGACCTCTCTCCGCCCTGCCGCCGACGAGGACCTACATAGGTATCCGGCAGGGGTTGTGGGGGATGTGGGTGGCCGAAATCATCGACCGTGAGACCCACACGTAGAAGTGGGTCGGCTCCTTCCACACCGCCGAGCTCGCGACCATGGAATACCACCGGTGGCAGGTCCGGTTCCACGGCAACGACGCGAGGCTCAATTTTCCCGTCGGCACTCATCCATTCGACCTCGTCCCCCAGAGCCGGGGGTGGTGTCCGCTCGGATGGCATGGGAGGACTAGGAGGCGAGGGAGCGCCTCGAGGCCGAGGCCGCCACCGAGGCCTACATGGATGACCTCCGCCGGCAGTACACGAAGCTAGTGGAGACGGAACGGACGATCTTGGCCGTCGATAACGGCGAAGTTATCGTCATCACCGACGACGAGGGCAACAACGACGGCGGCAACGATAAGATCGACGCCAAGGAGTGATGGAGCATCTTTCCCGACAACGACGACTGCGGCACCGTCCCGGACCCAGCTCTCACCAAGGGTGGCCTCACCCGGAAGGATTGACTCGACCTCCACTTCGGCCGAAAGTAGTTTTAGTTTAAATTTATGTTTAATGTTCGGTTGCGAGAACTTTATGTGTTGAACTTATGTTTAAATGCATCATCTCTCGATTCAAATTTGATTGAATTCGTGCAAATTATTTGTACTCCGCTAATTTTAGGGGATCGGCTAGGTGCGGCGAAATTTGAATGGAATCAGTTAGAGTTGTTCTAACAAACTGAACTATTGTATGATAATTTACATCGCTAGAGAAGAGGAAGGAGGCAGTTAGACGTGGAAGTCAAAACTTATCCTTCCATCTATCTCGCTAATAGTTCCCCTTATCTCTTGTGTTGTTTGACTCCTCATCCCTCTTCCAAGCGCGGATAGGTCTCTGTTTCCTCGGCAGCCAACCAGCCATGGCTTCCCACCCGTCGCCGCCGCCGCTGCCGGAACACCCCATACCACCCGCTCCCACCACCGTAAGTGACCTCAACGACGACCTGCTCCGGGAGATCTTCCTCCGCCTCCCTAACCTCCCCAGCCTCCGTAGCCGCTTGCAGGCGCTCCAAGCACCCCCGCTCCTCCCTCGCTTCCTCGGACACACAAACACAATAGCTCCCTTCCCCGCCTCAGGCCGCCCCTCCGCCGGATTCAGCCCCCTCCAAGACGACGACACTTCCGACTGGCGGATCGATTTCTCCGATCCGTCGGTTTTCTACAATGGCGGCTGCATCGCCATCAAGCACCGGAGCGCCAAGCAGAGAGTGTGGTACAACCCTCAAACGACGGCCCTGTTTCTCCGCCCCAAGGAGCATCATGACATGCCCGATGGCACCACCCTTGGGTTCCACACATTCTCCTCCGAAGAGGATCATAGGCCGTCCCGTGTGGTATGTGTCCGTCAGGACTACTCATGGGCTTGGCTACGCATCGCTGTATTCTCATCGGACACCATGGAGTGGCAGATTTTTCCAGAGATTGCGACGCTGCTACCTGAGGGCTTCAGGCGCACAGCCTGCACCGTGCTGGATTGGTTTATCTGTTGGCAATGCGAGTCCATGAGCGGGGTACAAGCCAGCAAGTACATTTTCGTGCTCAAAACAGATACATTTCAGTTCTCTCGAATGGATCTGCCGCCGCCCTTGAGAGTGGCACACCAAAAATTTAAGATTGGTCAGACCGCTGATGGGAAGCTCTGTATTGTGAATGAGAAGGAATGCATGTTTAGTATTTGGATCTTGATAGCCGGCGATGACGGCATCGAGAGATTTGTGCTGCACAAGATGTTCCCGTTGCAAGCTAGCTTTATGGAGGTCACCGGCTGTTCAGTGGAAGATACAATCTCAGTGCGGCTTATGACGGTTTTCAACGGTTTTGTGTACTTTGCACTTCGCGCATGGAGGAATTATGTGGATCAGTTCAAATCCCCTGAGTGGTTCATGTCCATGTCTCTGGAAACAGCGGAGCTGAAGCAGCATCTGAAGAATAGAAAGCGGCCTGTCTTCCCTGTCCATCCCTACTCGGCCTGGCCTCTTTCTATGGAATACATCTCGGTAAGCAATGTGACCATAGTGCTAAGGATTCCTTTTTATGTTTGGTCCATAAATTGTATGCAATGATCTTAACTAAGGCGATTGTATTGCTATATATGAATATATGCTATCAGTTTTAGTCAAAGTAACATGTCTTTGAATAACTCGTAGTAGAGGAGCTAGCTGTGCTATTCCCATTCCTTCAAAAGAATACTCCACTTACATAATCTAGACAAATTTAAAACAAGTAATTTGGGACCGAGGTTGAAGTAGACAACCTCGACTACTTGTACATTACCACAAGAGGGTTTATGCAGGTTATATGATAGCAGTAGCATTGAGATATAAAGCTGCACATACAGAATCTATAATTAGTACATTAATAGCCTAGATTTATCAGAAGTGTTAAAATATTTGGAGGATCTCTTCAGATTATGTGATAGCATTATTGTAAAGCTCCACATACATAATCTATAATTAGCATATGAATAGCTAGTTTCTGCAGTAGTGTTTAAGTATTCAGATATGGATAAGTTATATGCCCAATGGTAAGTTAGGTTTTCTTTCTCCTTTCAAAATTGTTTGGTCTTCTTCATCGGTTTCAAATTTATGTCCTATTTAATAAATATATCCTTCATAATTCGATGTCAGTGAGAACTGAGCATTTGCCGATATATTCATTCGTACGCAACACGATTCAAGCTTTGATTTCGACTGCTATATATATGTGCACATGATTATCCCAATGGCACTATCTAACATTTTCCATGTTTTTGGAGGCGGGCAACATATATATGTGCTTTCTAGCTATAGGTGCATACATATTAGCCATCCGTTAAGTCCGTGAAATCTTCACATTTTTTTAGCCTACATATTGGTTTGATTTCTATAGTTAATAAGGCACTCCAATCTAATTAAATTTTACTAGTTCTATCGAGTATTAACTGTTATTTTCAATTGCTTTTTTATTGTATAATGATATAGTAGATTTAGAAAGTTTTAGAAGGCAGTGGTGTATCAGTAATTTATTTCACTTTCATTGTCTCTGTTAAAGCTAGATAAAATGATCAGAATCGCTAAATTCTATTCCCTTGCACATATTTGTCTGCATAAAAACTTGAATTCTTATTTACACTGAATTTCCATTTTGTCACAGGAGGATTCAAAATCTGAGATTACTGGAAAAAGTGTTGATGATGTCGGTCTTGAGAGTACAGAAAAGGATTCATCTGTCCTTATAAAAGCATTAAGATCATATAAAGAAGCTTTGATTAAGGATGGTGACGCAAATGTTGCAGAGATAGAGGCCTTCTCACTTTGTCTTGACGCTGAGGATGAGAAGAATTCTCTTGTGAGGAAAATCATTGCTTTAGATGAACTGTTAATAACTGTGAGAGATCGTGTCTTGAGGGCGGGTGCAGACTCTGAATTCACAGACTGTCAATTCTACAGACAGAAGATCAAAACAGAGAGCTGGTGGCAAGTGTGCAAGGCGAAGTTATGGAGAGCTTTCTGCGCTAGCTGAATATATAAGCCCATCTATCAGGACTAAGTGAGTTTTTGTTGCGTTGGTACTTTAGCTTTTAGAAGAGGCTGTGATGACGTTAGCTGAATAAACCATTATCAGTATTCATATGACTGGTTGGCAGGAGTCCTAGTCTCCAGTTTCATCTACTGATGCGTCGTTTTAGAGATGACTTGTAGCTACAAATGTACAAGTCCCAAACTTGTGATTCTTTATCTCTGTTCCTAATGGATGGTGTTTCAAGCTTTGTCAGCTTGGTATTAAATCTTTGCTTTTTGTTTTAGAAGTGCATTTAATGTGTGAGCGAGTTGAAGATCATACAAATAAAGGTGTGTGGTCAGTCTCTGTTGCATATTAACTAAAACGGTAACTTTTTTTTTCCTTTCGGAAAATATTATATAGTTCGGTTTATTCAGATTGCAGCAAAAGCTAGTTTTTAGAGTAATCATTTTTCTCTGGAACTTGCGACAAAATGCGCGCCATTTACTTTTAGATAGTATACATATTATTATTTCCTGCACTTGCCCACTTTATTTTTCCATTTTAGGACTGCTCACAAGTTTTACGTGAGCAAGCCATTCTTAACTTTCCCCTCTTTTGCCATTTTCTACCAGTACTATTTTAAGCAGACAGGCTGTCCATCTAATTTAAACTTTAAACTTTGAATGAAACAAGTATCTGAGGGAGCGCAGACTACACCAAATTTTGTTAACAAATGGGTATTGGCACGTTTGCAGTTAACATCGGGGGCAGGAGATAGGGCAGTAGACTGTTCCATGTTAATAGCAAGTGCCCTCCCGAGTCCCGTCTCCATGGACTGTCAAATGGCACAACCATGGCATGATGTCAAATGTCTCCTTTGACGAGTGTCACTTCAACCTATATTCTGTTTTCATTATATATATGGAAAATAGACACGGTGGAGTCTACTCTGGGGAGCACTTTTAGTTCATAAAATTCGAGAACTAAATTGAGATGTGTCAACAAATTATAAAAAATAGTGTATGACTTTGATTGCGCATGTTGCAAAAGGTAACACCTGGTGTGGTCTGCCCGTCGTGGGGTGCGGGACTGCCTCAGTGCGTGCACATCGCTTGCCTGCAAGTAGGTCGTGATCCCGCGCAACCGACATCCCTATAGTATCTCACAATTATAGCATCCAGGCCACAGCCACCAAACTGCCGCCAGGCAATTTGTTTTTTCCCATGGCTTTTGGTATTGCACATAATGAAAGACAATTGTTGTAATCGTAATTTTTACTGAAAAAGACTTTCGCCCCGTTTTATAAATAAAGCAATGACCAACAACATCCAGGTACAGACGCACACCACCACAACGCACGCACACACCCAATGCGGGATACATAGGCGCTGAGCGCAGCAACACCACCCCGATCACTACTCGAGCAGCCGGGGCTCCACCAGTGAACACGCCACCACGAAGAGATGCAGCCGTATACGACGAACCATGGGCTCCAAGGCGGTGCCTTCAGGAAGGGTATGACACGGGAGCGCCGCCACCGCCCGATCCGAGGATCAAGGTTTCCCCCGGAACCACACGACAGACAATGAGAGCCGCGACGACGCCTTCAAGACGGGAACGAGCTACGCCGCCGCCGGTCTGTCTGAAGATAGAGCAGGTTTTCTCCCCGGCCCATACTCACTGCCATCGTCCGCCGCACCCCGACAACCATGCCGCCCACACGGCCATGGCCACCGGGCAGCATCAAGCGACGGGCTCTGCCCGTGAGCACCGCGCAACCACCACCAGGGCCGCCACCCCGGAATCCAAGACCTAGGAACCACCTCAACCGACACCCGCCGCTACCCCAGCGGAAGAGACGACCGGATCCCGGGGCACACAAGTCCATCGATTCGTCCTACAGCTCCGGGCGCGAGACGAGTTTGGTCCTGCTGCCGGGCGCGAGACAAGCTCGGTCCTGCTGCCGGGCGCGAGACAGGCTTGGTCCTGCTGCCGGGCGCGAGACGAGGAGGTCCTGCTGCCGGGCGCGAGACGAGCGCGGTCCTGCTGCCCGAGCACGGGACTAGCGATGGGTCGCAGCAAGGAGAGGACCATCCCACCGACGAAGATTGCGCCCGGCATCGAGAAGAGGGGTCGAAGCTCTTCACAGGCCACTCACCAACGGGCCGACACCGAAGAAGTACAGCCGCCGCCGTGAGACGATCCTGATCACCGCCATGAGCCACCACCACGCCGTGGTAGCCCACATCCCCGCCGAGCGCAGCCTGCGGCACCTCCTTTTATCAACAGACTCATTACATTCAGCTCCTTTGAGAAGTGTATTACATTACATTCATTTTATCAACAGACTCTAATTGCACCTCCTTTTCTTCTTTAGCTCCTTTGAGAAGCCCAGCTGACAAGTCTCCTAAAAGAAGTTGAGCTCCTCACTACTCTCCCTCCCGTGTTCACCATGTTGATTTTGTGCATTTGGGTAGCTACTTCTCTCATGTTAAGCCGTTCAGTTGGGGATTGGCGTGTACAAAGAAGCGCTATCCGTAGCAAAGATAACAAGGACTGAAAGATCGTCGCATTTTCCGGTCCTGCTGCTACTTGGTTGATGGCATCATTGCATTCATCTAGCAGACAGGAATCCAGAATATTTAATGTGTGATCAGGAAATTTTGTTTCCACAAATCTGACGATGGTGAGTTCATTCCTGAACATATGATCTGTTGGTCTTTTTCCTGTCAGCATCTCCAAGAGTACTATTCCGAAACTATATACGTCCCCACAAGTAGATGCATGACCGCTTTCAGCATACTCTAAAAACAGAGACCAAATCAATACTCACATCAGCTCTAAATAATTGTATGCAAATCTCTTTGAAAAAAAATTATATGCCAAACAACTATACCTGGGGCCATATATCCCAGAGTGCCATTTGCAGCAATTGAACTTGAATCTCCGACTGTTCTCAGTTTAGAATCAATGTAGAACCTTGCGACGCCGAAGTCTCCCAGACAAGCATTCATATGAATGTCTAGGAGTATGTTACTCGGCTTCAAATCACAATGTATGATGGGCCTCCCACTATCATGGTGCAAATAGTCCAATGCATCAGCTATGTTGGTAGCGATGCTTATTCTTTGAGCTAAGCCTAAAGATCTTCTAGCTACCTGATTCCCTTGATGATGCAACCAAGTGTCCAAGTTCCCATTGGGCATGAAAGCAGACTAGAGCTCTGAAATTATTGCCTTTGTTGTCGATTGCAGAGCATTCAGTTATTAGAGGAACAATGTTTCTATGACGAATGCCTCTCAGTGCTTTGCATTCTAATGCAAAACTTCCTTCAGCGCCCGGAATCTCAAGGTCAAGTATCTTGACTGCTATTTCCGTTTTAACTTGGCTCAACTTTCCTTTGTACACTGAACTGTAACTTCCTTCGCCAATCAAGTTAGTCTCAGAGAAGTTGCCTGTCGCTCGATCTAGATCCCAGTAAGAAACTCTAGGGAATTTCTCCCTGAGAGAAGGCAACAATGAAAATGTTGCTTGTGGTATCTTCTCATGGATTATAAACCAAGTCAACAATGCCAGTGACAGGAAACCAATTATTGGGATCAACACCCGAATAAAGGTATAGTGTCTTCCTGTTCTCAGTGAAGCATCTGGGCATGAGGGAACATGTAAATCACTTGCTCCTCCACAAAGTTCCCAGTTGCCATCAAGTGAAAGGTCTGCGGCGTGCTCAAACACTCCATTCCTTGGAATTGCTCCCCGGAGACGATTATAAGATAGGTCTAATTTGCTGAGAAGTTGAAGGTCACTTAGAACTACTGGGATGGTACCTGATAAATTATTGTTGGAGAGGTTGAGCATGTTCAAGCTCAGAAGGTTGCCGAATGAGGTTGGAATGCCACCCATGAGATTGTTGTGGTCCATTCACTACCGGGATCGCACCCTATGCCGACGGCCAGGGCCGTCGGCATAGCCCTGAATGGCCGTCGGGACAGGCCTATGCCGACGGCCCCCGTCGGCATAGAGCCGTCGGCAACATATCGGTCGGCGTAGCCAGGAAGGCCGTCGGCATAGAAAGGCCGTCGGCATAGGGCCTACCCCGGCGGCCGCCGTCAAGTGCTGACCAATGGTTGCTCACCACGTGGCACGTCTATGCCGACGGCCTGGCCGTCGGCTTAGTTAGAAACTATGCCGACGGCCAGTCCGTCGGCATAGACGTGCCACGTGGCGAGCAGGCGCCATCCCTGGGGCGGGTATATGCCGACGGCCAGGCTGTCGGCTTAGTTTCAAACTATGCCGACGGCTAGACCGTCGGCATAGACCCGCCACGTGGCAGCCGCTGGGAGCTCCTGGGGCAGGCCTATGCCGACGGCCTGGCCGTCGGCATAGACCCGACACGTGGCAGCCACTGGGAGCTCACGGCAGCTCTATGCCGACGGTCTAGCCGTCGGCATAGTTTCTGTCTGTTTTTTTTTTCTTTTTTCTGTTTTGTTTCAGCTCAATTCACACAACAAATATATGCATCACATAACAGCTGGCCCAGCAACCTCACACAACAAATTCATCATCACACATCATAAGAAGCATAGCAAAGCATAAACATATAAGTATCATCACCACCAAGCATATAAGAATCTCACAAACAACAATAAGAAACATCACAAGCATATAAGTATCATCACCACCAAGACCGCCACAATGTGACCCAAAGGCTTAAGCGCCAGGACGTCGAGCACCACAGAGGTCGTCACCGCCAAGACCACCGAAGCCCAGGTCGTCACTGCTAGCGGCAGCGCTACCGCCAAGACCGCCTCCACCTCCGCCTCCGCCTCCGTGGATCGGAGTGGTCGGGCTCCGTGACTCGGGAGTGCTGCGAAGACCACCGCCAACGGTAGATCCACCTGTTCCCTGGATGTTGAAAAGACATATTAACGGGATATATGACTGTGTTGAAAGGCATGACATGCTTTGGGTGAATAGATTGGGGATGAACTAACCGGCGAGGGGCCAACGTTTTGTGCCACAAACTCCTCAAAGCTCATCAGCACTGGTTGTGCTGGAGGGCATTGTGCTGGAGGGAACTGAGGAGACCTGCCGGCCGCCATATCCTGAAAAAACTGCTGCATCTGGCTATCCCTCTGCACTTGGTGTTCATAAAGCCTCTGATGCCACGCCATGGTCTCCTGGCGTGTGTACTCCAGGTAGGCCTAGGGTATGACATGATGGAACTCATAAAACTAGTAAATGCGGAAAATAAAGTGAGCAATGAAGATAAGAGGGAAAATACTTACAGATTGTTGCTCCTGAAAGAGGGCCTGTGTACTGGTCACTGGCTGGCTCGTGCGCTGGCTCAGGCTCGGGTCGATCCGACGAAGCTGTGTGTAGGAGATACTAGGAGTGATCACAGCATCGAGAACCGCCTCCCGACCGTGCTCCTTGGGCCCCATTCTCACCACCGCCATGTCGTCCAGAGGCGCCGCAATGGGGTCAGGTGTGTCAGGATGCAACTTCAGATACGCTTCGGAGTAGGCCTGCTTCCTCCCCGCGGTATGCTTGCCGTAGTACTGGGGCTCGCCAGGCTTGGGGTCCTTCCGCGTATGGGCGATCTCCCACGCCTGCATGTCTGAGAGCGGCCGCTTCAGTTTCTCCTCCTGCACCACCAAACAGAGGTCAGTCATGCATAAGAAAGTGATGGTAAATAGAAGAAGAAGAATGTTTAATGGGGTTAGTCATACATTAACTGCCTTGTGGAGATAGTGGTTTCGGTTTCCCTGAGCATGTACTCCCTCCGTCCCTCGGTTAGCCTTATTTTTGGTTCTCATAGCCGCCCAGGCTCCAACCTCATCACACCAATGATCCACCAATGCCGCCCAGGACTCGTCTTTTCCATAACACCAATTTGGACACACCTACATATGTAGGTGTGTCCAAATTGGTGTTATGGAAGCATAAAGCATAAAGCATAAAGCACCACAAGGTAATGAAAGCATAATGAAAGCATAATATATGAAAGCATAATGGAAAATCTTTTATACTTACCGCCAAGAACTCGGGCCTCTCCAAGGTAATGCCCATCCTCCGCGCTTCTTCCTTGGTCATCTTCACACCAAGATACGAGTGGTAGTATGTGGAGATGGCCACATTGCTTTTCTTGCATTTCTCACATTTGTAACTATCATCAAATCATCTATCAACTAACTATGCATCCATCCATCTAGTTACATAACTATGAACAACAACAAAATTATCAAAAAAAATCTACAGAGAGGGAGGGAGGGAGATCACCGTGGGGGAGGACCGGCTTGGGGGGAGGGGCAGGCACGGACGACGGGCCAGAGCAGGCGGCGGAGGGGCAGGCACGGACGAAGTGGCCGCCGGGGCGGGGTCGATGGAGGTCGGGGCGGGGACGGAGGTCGGGGGAGGGAGGGCCGGCCGCGCGGGGATGTGTCGAGGGAGGCCGGGACGGGCGAATACAGCGGCGGTGCGGGCTGATCCGCGCGGAGACAACGGCGGCGTGGGCGGATCCAGGCGGTGGCGCGGCGCGGGGCGGGGAGGACGGCGGTGCGGCGCGGGGCGGGGAGGACGGCGGTGCACCGCGGGTGGGTGGGGGAGACAGGGGAGGCGTGGGCGATGGCGGGTTCAGGGCGGGGCGGGGCGGCCCAGGGTTGGTGCGGCGCGGGGCGGCGGGCTCGGGGCCGGCAGTGGCGTGCTCAGGGCGGGCGGCGGAGGAGGTCGGCGGCGGCGCGGGTGTGGGTCGGGGAGGAAGGGGAAGATGGATGGCGAATGGGTGGTGTGGGCGAACCGCAAGGGGATAAGGTCGGCCCTATGCCGACGGCCTGGCCGTCGGCATAGGCCTGGCCCTTTGCCATGTCATCGATCCGTGGACATGTGCGCTGCTATGCCGACGGCTAAGCCGTCGGCATAGATATTTTGCATTTTTTTTATTTTTTTGTTACGGCATATGTGTGACTCTTAGCACACTGTAAAAAATAGTCCCACCTCGACCAAAGACAAGCGTAGGAGGGCCCACCGTAACACCTAGCGGCATTGCTACCCTCTCCGGTAACCCTAACACAGATGACCGCCAGATCTAGCTCTTTGACTTCCGCCGGACTGGGTCTGGCCGGTGGACCTTTTCACATGGTTGTCGTAGCCCAGACCATAGCTGCACCCCCCAACACCATTCCGGCCCAACCCACCCAAAGATACCCTCCGTGTCAGCCCGACGTGGCCGTTTCCCCCCTCCGGGACACGGCGGCAGCCACGCCCGTTAGGTCTACACGGCAGGACGGGGGACCTGGGGGAGTAGTAATGCCACCGGAGCATCGCACCGGGCCCTCATACATGCGGGGTGGTGTGGTGGCATGTCCGAAGAGGCGGCACGCGTCTCCGGGGAGTGCCCCCCTCACGAACGGCGACGCTCCGGTGGCATTGCTACCCCCCCCCCCCCAGTGCCCCCGTCCCGCCTAACCCTGTAGCGTTTGACCACGGGATCTACCCCTTTGACTTTGCACGGACGGGGGCACACCCCGGACATGCGTGCCAGGCTTCTGCAACCGCCACAACACTTCCAGACTTGTGAGAGGCCGCCGGCGCAAGATTTGGCGGCATGCTAGCCCCCGGAGGCCGCCGGCCACAGCCGTAGACGCGCGAAGGGCAATCCGCGTAGAGGAAATTTTTCGGATACTTCTCCATCACCAAAAATTATGAAAAAAATACCATCGTTCCTATAGCACATGTGCCCATGTCGTGCAAAAAAACTCATGATTTTATCGCGCTCCGAGTATTTAGTAATATTGACGCCGCATCGTTACCGCAGAACGTCTACTACCGTGTCATCGCCGTCCGTGAGGGGGGCCACGCCCTGGAGACGCGTCCCGCCTCTTCGGACATGCCACAACACCACCCCGCATGTATGAGGGCCCGGTGCGACGCTCCGGTGGCATTGCTACCCCCAGTGCCCCCGTCCCGCCTAACCCTGTAGCGTTTGACCACGGGATCTACCCCTTTGACTTTGCACGGACGGGCTTTGACCAGTGGACCTCCCCACCCGATTGTGTTAGGTCAGCCCATAGGAACACTTTGGAGCAACATCCGGGCCAGACCCACAGCAAGATCCCCTCCGCATAGACCCCACGCGTCCGTTTCCCCGTCCAGGTGCCGGCGGCGGCGCCGTCCGTGAGGGGTGCACACCCCGGACACGCGTGCCGGGCGTTTGCAACCGCCACAACACTTCCAGACTTGTGAGAGGCCGCCGGCGCAAGATTTGGCGGCATGCTAGCCCCCGGAGGCCGCCGGCCACAGCCGTAGACGCGCGAAGGGCAATCCGCGTAGAGGGAATTTTTCGGATACTTCTCCATCACCAAAAATTATGAAAAAATACCATCGTTCCTATAGCACATGTGCCCACGTCATGCAAAAAAAACTCATGATTTTATCGCGCTCCGAGTATTTAGTAATATTGACGCTGCATCGTTACCGCAGAACGTCTACTACCGTGTCATCGCCGTCCGTGAGGGGGGCCACGCACCGGAGACGCGTCCCGCCTCTTCGGACATGCCACCACACCACCCCGCATGTATGAGGGCCCGGTGTGACGCTCCGGTGGCATTGCTACCCCCCAAGTGCCCCTGTCCCGCCTAACCCTGTAGCGTTTGACTAGTGGACCTCCCCACCCGGTTGTGTTAGGTCAGCCCATAGGAACACTTTGGAGCAACATCTGGGCCAGATGTTGTCATGGGCCTATGGGCTGACCTTACACAACCGGGTGGATACGTCTACTGCTCAAAGCCCGTCCGTGCAAAGTCAAAGGGGTAGATCCCGTGGTCAAACGCTACAGGGGTTAGGCGGGACGGGGGCCCTACGGGGTAGCAATGCCACCGGAGCGTCGCACCGGGACCTCATACAAGCCGCGTGTCGGGTGCCTACGCCTGCCACCATGCTTATATAACCGTAGGAGGGCCACCGCAACACCTGGCGGCATTGCTACCCCCCAGGTACCCCGTCCCGTCTAACCATGACACAGACGACCGCCGGGTCTATCCCTTTGACTTTCGCTGGACGTAGTTTGACCGGTGGACCTTTTCACCTTGTTGTCATAGCCCAGCCATAGCTCCACCCCCCAACACAGTCCCAGCACAACCCACCCCAAGATTCCCTCTGCGTCGGCCCGACGTGGCCGTTTCCCCCCTCCGGGGCACGGCGGCATCGGCGCCAGTGAGGGGGGAGGGGGCACACCCCGGAGCCGCGTGCCTGCGCTTGCCACCACGTTTCCACAACCGTAGGAGGGCCCACCGCAACACCTGGCGGCATTGCTACCCCCCACAGGTACCCGGCCCGTCCCGTCTAACCTCTCCGTGACACGACGGAAGAAGGCCCGTGTGGGGGGCAATCGATATATGTTTTCTGTACATTTAAGTTAATGAAATTAGTATTGGAAAAAAATAAAAAAAATAATAGAAAATACAAAAATATAGAAATATTATTAGAAATCTATGCCTACGGCAAAGCCGTCGGCATAGCTACGGCCACGGAACGGTAGAGCCCTGGATCGATGGCGTGGCGTAGGGCGGGGATCAATGACGTGGCAAAAACCATGGGCCAGGCCTATGCCGACGGCCTAGCCGTCGGCATAGAAGTGCCACCCCACGGGACCGGCGAACGACGCGGATCGATGATGTGGCGGCGAGGCGGATCGATGACGTTGGCATAGCTATGCCGACGGCTAGGCCGTCGGCGTAGCTATGCCGATGGCCACCGTTAGCCCGTCGGCTTAGGCCTGACGCCGTCAAACTGCCATTGCCCCCGGGTAGGCGGGCCCACGCGATATGCCGACGGCCCCCATCGGTATATTCGGAGAAACGCCGACGGCTTATCTATGCCGACGGCCCCCGTCGGCATAGGTGGTTATACGCCGACGGCCTTTCTACGCCGACGGCTTTAGTTGGGCCGTCGGGGTATGCCCATATATGCCGACGGGGGCCGTCGGCATAGATATGGCCGTCGGCAACTGCCTAAATTCTGGTAGTGATTTGGATGGTTACGAGGCCTTGACACTGGTCCAGATTGTCAGGATTTTTTCCAGAAAGTCTGCTAGATGAGAGAGATAGTTCAATGAGTTGTTTAAGCTCACTAATTTCTTGAGGTATGTCACCTTGGAGATTATTATAGCCTTAAGAGTTGTGAAATTTTTCCTAATAAAGGAGGTATGGAACCTTGAAATTCATTTTTTGCTAAAGAAAGTAATGTTAGTACTGAAAGATTGCCAAAAGAGGGTGGAATGGACCCAACGAAATTATTTCCATGAAGATCTAAAGAGTGTAGTTTTGTTAGACTTCCTAACCATCCTTCAATTGTACCAGTTAAACTGTTTTCGCTAAGATTCAAGTCGATTATGCTACTCAGGTTTCCTATGCTTAAAGGAACTATTCCGGGTAATTTGTTTCCACTCAGTTCTAGAGTTGTAAGTTGAGCGGAAAACTTACCGACAAAATCTGGTATCGCTCCTTCCAGCTGATTATTATCTAATGAGAGCAGAGAGAGATGACTACAGTTAGTTAGTCCATACAAAGATTCCCAGCTTTGGCCGTCCCCTGATTCAAGCTTAGTATACTCAAGGTTTAGTTCGACTAGGCTTAGTAACTTTATAAAACTAGGGATTTCTGCAATGAAACTATTCTGTGACAAATCCATAACTTGTAGCTTTGTAGCATTGCCTAGGGAAGCTGGGATATGACCATCAAGCATGTTACCACCCAATGTAAGACTTTCGAGATTAGTGAGGGTATCACCAATGTCAAGTGGCAACGCCATTTCTAGCATATTAAGGTGCCCGTCTAACTTCATAAGGGATGTCAGATTAAAGATTGACTGTGGTATGGGGCCTGACAACCTGTTGCCACCAAAAATCAAGAAGAGCATGTTGGACAGTCGCCCAAGTTCAGCAGGTATGCTCCCCTCTAGTTGGTTCTCTTGAAGGTTAAGTAGTAGTAGCTGGGTGGCGTTGCTGATGGTTGGTGGGATGATCGCATTGAGGTAATTTTGAGATAGATCTATACCTAGTAAATTGTAGAGCGAACCAATTTTCGTGAGGATTCGGCATTCTAGCATGTTTTTAGCAAGATCTAAAATCAGCAGGTTTGAACCATTCATGAGTGAGTCAGGGATTATCCCCTGGAACGAATTGGAGCTGAGGTCAAGGAGGGCCAGCTTATTGAGCTGGTGTAGAGTTGGTAACTGGCCGGCGAAGTCATTGGAGGACAGGTTGAGGATCTTAAGAGATGTTAAGTTCCCAAGAGAGGGGGTGATATTGCCTAACAAGCTTTTGCCGGCGAGTTTCAGAGCGGCGACGCGCCCTGGATTAAATGAGCTGCAACCTGCAAATAACACCCGTCCAGTTACAGTAGTGGACGCTTCTGTCCCAGGATCTCAAGGCACCTGTTGGGTCGTTGGTAGCCGCTTTGAAATCCAGCAACGAGAGCATGTCTGTGATGTTCTCGTGATTGACTGTTGAGCAATTGATGTTGCCAGCTCCATAGAATAGCAGCAGCAGAAACGCCAGCAGAATAACCATGCTAAGTGTCCTCAAAGATTGCTCAGTTACCTGCAAAAGTACAGAGCAATGTTCACCGGCGCCCGACGGAGCTACTTCCTCTGTCCTAGAATATAAAGACGTTTTTGACACTATGCTAGTGTTAAAAACGTTCTTATATTTTGGGACGGAGGGTTACAAGGGTGTCCATGACAAACCACTTACAAAAAGTAAGTGCTACGCGTGCTCACAACCAGAGTTACTTAAGGCTCTACTAGCTGTGTATGTAAAAAATAAGATTATGTAATTTCTCACGGCAGGAAGTAGCAAGAACAGAGAGAGTAGCGTACCTCTGCTCGTTGACAGGAGCGCGCAAAACGGCAGCTTCCGCAGCTTGGCTTTGCCGGTAGGAGGTTTGTATGCATACGTTTCAAATGCTCGGTTAGCACTGTATTTCCCCAGCGGTTTAAATGCAGTTTTTACCGCAGGTTTGGGCCACACACCGTACTGTCAGCAGCGCTCACGCCTTATCATCTTAGCCTGACCTGAGCTAGCTACCGGGTCAACGGAGCCTCCCACTCCAGGTCTCCAGCTACTTTTCTCCTGCCGCTGCTGTCTATCGCTCCTGCTTGATCTGGACAGTTTTGTTGTTGCGGTATGCATGTCCAGCCTCCATCGAATCGTATCCCAGATCTATCTAATAGACTAATACTCTCTCCGTCCCAAAATAAGTCTCTCAACTTCGTACTAAGGTCGAGACACTTATTTTGGGAGGGGGGAGTAGTATGTCTTTACTGGGCCACATGTGTAACGGCTTACTAGTCCAAGCCGTCGTGATTATCATGCATTCTTTCGGAACCCTGCTTTTCTTGGGTCAAGTAGATTAGTAACGTGCTCGTTGTAGACAACACTTGGATGAGCCAGTGTCGTTTCTTGCACGGCTATATACACTGACAGAAATACTTTTCAAATCAAATAGAGGGAAAAAATATCTTGACAGACCCGCCATTCAATGGAAGGGTGAAAGACACTTCGGCTTAAACTTTGAAGATTCTAATAATTAATATTGCAAGCTGTCGGGGTGCTAAATCTGACAGTAAGAGGGGAAGGAGAAAGGAGCTTATCTAACGAGACAGAGTGGGTGACACAAAATTGTATACAGGTCCAGACGTCACATGTTGTCATAATGGGTAATAATCTATATCCACTACTGGCAGTAATGGACGCTCATAATCATCAGTGATGGTGGCCTCAGTCCGTAGTGATGCGCCTCAGTAACGCCTCCATTAATTGATGCACCTGGCTGCTGGCCTTTTGAACAAACCAAGTGACGGTATACTACTTGTAGCACAAACTGAGTGAATGCTATCCGACTGATAGCATATCGCTCTTTTTATTAAACCAACTGAGGATAATCTGGCAGACGGACAATCCGAGTGGTTGCTAACCGATTGAAGGGATCTTCTAGCCAAATGCCCACACCAACTGATAAGCCACCCCTGATACGGGCGTTGTCTTGAGCTATAAAACGTACGGGCTTGGCCTCCCTGGCCTTAGATGGACCTTATGTCGTCGGACCTCTGGTGGGAAATATCCTCTTCATTAGCTCCCGAGTCTGTCAGAACTTAAAACGATAATCAAGTGAATCATTCATGGAATCAGATCCTGACATAATTCTCACTTAAATGTAACCCCGATTGATCGTTGGGTTTGTGGAGCTGCAGATTTGTTCGGCAAGAGAGCGTTGGGTTTGTGGAGCTACAGATTTGCTTGGAAAACTTTCAGGAAAACTTGTCATCTCTAGACTTGTGGGTTTTGGCTGCCTTTTGTAATAGGGCTAGTTGTATGGTGCTACTAGGTTTTCGCCCCATAGCACTCGTTTCGATGGCGGGCGAGTGCGGTGGGTTTCCTGGTAGTGCGGCGAACTCGCTCTCCCCTTTTCCCTGTTCTTAGTCTCTCGTTTTGTTCTCCAGACTGATGTATTTCCGTTCTAAGTAATGGAAAGGGGGTTAGCCCGGTTTGAAAAAAAAAAGATTTGCTTGGAAAGAGATCCTAACAAACTCTATAGAGCATGAAATCCATGATATAAGTAGATAGAACAAGTTTAAGGAAAAAAAGGCTTGATGCTACTCAATCATCTCTCGGGAGAGGCCGACTAGTGATTTAACTAAGGTTATATCACAAAATCGAAGTGAAGATCACAGTGTTTGGCTTTATTATCTCAGAGAGATGCCAATCAATATCCCAAGGAACACCCAACTCATTTGTTTCACATCCAAGCTTGCAATTTTCGATAATTTGGTTCCTTTGTGAAAAGGCCCAAACCATGACATGGAGGATATCAATTTCACCCCTTTTTCAAGGTGTCTCCGACTGATCTGGCCATCTCGGGGAGACGGATTATCAACACCTAAAGTTATAGAACTGGTGTGTACCGAGTCAAAGTTCACTCGGGATGATCTATTCGTGAAATTTGAACGGAACATTTGACTCGGGATTTCTTTAGTCAGGTTTAAGGTTTGGTTTGACTGCAAGAAAACTGATTGATTTCTGATGTGAACGCATCACAACCTATCTTGCATGCTGCAAAAAGATTCAGGAGTGAAGTTCATGGGACTATGATGTGACATTGATGCAGGCGAATTTCTCGGTTCCCGTTCGCATGCTTTGACTGTTGTGAACGCTGCGCATTGGAGAGAGGTGCGTTGATGTTGCCTGGGTTACCGTGCGTGAACCGCTCCACTGCCCAAAAATCTCACCCGAGTCGCCGACACATGTACGGTTGAGTCTTCGGATGTGTGGCTTGGATTGTGCGATGGTTGTTGCTCCCTTGCCATATAAGGGAAAGCACTCCCCAGTCCTCATCCTTTGTAGTGAAATCACTGCTGCCCCCAATTTTGATCCACACCTTCACTCGCATTCTCCTCTGTGGTTGCCATGGCCAGCGACCAAACCCGCAAACTCGAGCAGTAGAAGATCGTTGTCGCGCATTCCTCGACCACGCTACCGCCAGCTGGAGGCAAGGCGAATGGGTGCCATCGACGGTGATGTAGGAGAGGTGCTCACTAAGTACGCCGACGAAGGGCTCTTGCCGGAGCAAGGGTGGAGGATCCCGATACCCGTGAGATGTAGCAGCATCCACGCCCGGGCGAACGAGTACTACTTACCACCCATTTAGATTGCGGTTTTTCTCTTTTGCCCCATCCATTCTTGAGAGCTTTTCTCCGTTCCATAATACACACTTCATCATCTTCCCCCAAATGCCATAGCCCATATGTCTTGCTTCGTTTCATTTTGCAAAAACTTTCTTGCCACCGAAATGGATTGGGTGTGCTATGGAGATATATCTTCAATTCCAAGCCCGAAATGGTGAATAAGGATAGCCCAATTAATCCACCCGTCAACACTGCACAATAGTGTGGTCGATTAGGGTTACAAACAAGGAAAACCGCATGTTACTTTGATATGAATTATGAAGTGGCTTAACACCGTAAAAATGCCGCAACAAAACTGATTCTATTGTGAGGATGTGATCATGCCGGATGGGGAGATTGGCCCACCTCCTTACACCTCTGGTCAAGTCATGAAACTGTCGTGGTGGAATCCAAGGCTCACCAAGGCCGAAACAGAAGAAGCGAAACATTTGATGAAGGCATTTGGTGTGCTTCATGATAAATAACTGCTCGTGACGATCTGCCTACCGCGTGGGTGAGCCGTCGAATCCAACCGCTTCAAGCCCGAGAGAGGCCCATGTACACATATAGGGGGATTGATGATCCCATCCGAGTGAATCCCCATGTGCTTTCCCAAGAAAATTTTGAAGAAAAGATGAGGCACCTGATGATGGTGCGAGATAACCATCGCATGGAAGGCAGGGTGCGCCCCTTCAGTGCCTCCGAACTCGCTCTGCTGGTATGTCCCGACTAAACGCATCTACTTATCTTTCAATTGAAAGCATTTTTTATCTTCCAATTAAATTTTAAACTGACTGAAATAACAACTGATTGATTTGATGGTCTCGCAGGAATTCTGCAACATGTACTCATTCGTTCCTTCTCCGAATGAGGAGGTATCGAAAAGCGGCACAAGACAGGGGTCTCAAAACCAGCATAAGGAAGGGGAACAAGGCTCAGATGACAAAGTGCAATTGACACCCTCTCCCCCAGTAAATGTTCATTCAGAGAACCCGTGCAAGAAAAGGCACAATCCGACTGAAGATGGTCATGTTAGCCCGAAGGCTCCTCCCAAGGCCCCTGCTAAGAAAGTTGTTGGCAAGCCAACGAAATCCATAGCAGTGCCCTGCCCGAAGAAGGCCATTCCCACCGTCCAACAGTAAGTGATTTTCATTAAATATCATGATTTTGTAAATCTTGGAGAAGTTTGAAATTTCCCTTCCTTGACCCATGAGGGTTGCTCTAGCTATTAGGTATGTCCTCCATTCAACCGCTTGTGTAGTAGAGAAGCCTGAAAGAGCACTTGAGTTGGATGTTGTTTCATATGGTGGTACACATCTTCCTTCTCTAGATTCCCGAGAGAAAGGGAAACCCAGTGTTGTGGAAGAAGACATCACCAATGTGGCCAAGGAGAAAGAGATTTCTATTGTAGCCGATGAAGGTGTACAGACCACGACGACAAAACCTAGCACGAGAAATGACCAAGTTTACGATGTTGATGCCAACCCCTTTGACTCCAAGCAATCTCCTGCTACTATGGAAGTTCACCTAAAAACTACAACCGTTTGATAACCCACAAGTATAGGGGATCGCAACAGCTTTCGAGGGTAGAGTATTCAACCCAAATTTATTGACTCGACACAAGGGGAGACAAAGAATATTCTCAAGTATTAGCAGCTGATTGTCAATTCAACCACACCTGGATAACTTAATATATGCAGCAAAGTATTTAGAGAAAACTAACACGATAGTAGTGGTAACGGTAACAAAAGAGTAATGAAAGCAAAAGCAATATTTTTTGGTGTTTTGTAGTGATTGTAATTGTAGCAACGGGAAAGTAAATAAGCGTAAACCAGTATATGGAAAGCTCGTAGTCATTGGACCGGTGATGGATAATTATGCCGGATGCGGTTCATCATGTAACATTCATAACATAGGGTGACACAGAACTAGCTCCAATTAATCAATGTAATGTAGGCATGTATTCCGAATATAGTCATACGTGCTTAGGGAAAAGAACTTGCATGACATCTTTTGTCCTACCCTCCCATGGCAGCGGGGTCCTAATGGAAACTAAGGGATATTAAGGCCTCCTTTTAATAGAGAACCGGAACAAAGCATCAACACATAGTGAATACATGAACTCCTCAAACTATGGTCATCACCGGGAGTGGTCCCGATTATTGTCACTTCGGGGTTGCCGGATCATAACACATAGTAAGATACTATAGACTTGCAAGATAGGATCAAGAACTCACATATATTCATTAAAACACAATAGGTTCAGATATGAAATCATGGCACTCGTGCCCTAGTGACAAGCATTAAGCATAGCAAACTCATAGCAACATCAATCTCAGAACATAATGGATACTAGGGATCAAACCCAAACAAAACTAACTCGATTACATGATAGATCTCATCCAACCCATCACCGTCCATCAAGCCTACGATGGAATTACTCACGCACGGCGGTGAGCATCATGAAATTGGTGATGGAGGATGGTTGATGATGACGACGAAGACGAATCCCCCTCTCCGGAGCCCCGAACGGACTCCAGATTAGCCATCCTGAGAGGTTTTAGGGCTTGGCGGTGGCTCCGTATCATAAAACGTGATGATTTCTTCTCCTTTATTTTTCTCTCCCCGAAAGCAAATATATAGAGTTGGAGTTGGCGTCGGAGGAGCTCCAGGGGGCCCACGAGGTAGGGGGACGTGCCCTGGGGGGGGGGGGGGCGCCCCCCACCCTCGTGGACAGGGTGTGGGTCCCCTGGTCTTCATCTTTGGCGAGGATTATTTATTATTTTTAACTTGACGTTCCATGGAGTTTCATGTCATTCCGAGAACTTTTGTTTTCTGCATATAAAACAACATCATGGCAATTCTGCTGAAAACAGCGTCAGTCCGGGTTAGTTCCATTAAAATCATGCAAGTTAGAGTCCAAAACAAGGGCAAAAGTGTTTGGAAAAGTAGATACGACGAAGACGTATCAACTCCCCCAAGGTTAAACCTTTGCTTGTCCTCAAGCAATTCAGTTGACAAACTGAAAGTGATAAAGAAAAACTTTTACAAGCTCTATTTGCTCTTGTTGTTGTAAATATGTCAAGCCAGCATTCAAGTTTTCATGAAAGATTATAACTAACCACATTTGCAATAATTCTCAGGTCTCATGCTTACTCATATCAATAGCATAATCAACTAGCGAGCCATAATAATAAATCTCGGATGACAACACTTTCTCAAAACAATCATAATATGATATAACAAGATGGTATCTCGCTAGCCCTTTCTGAGACCGCCAAACATAAATGCAGAGCACCTTTAAAGATCAAGGACTGACTAGACATTGTAATTCATGGTAAAAGAGATCCAATCATAGTCATACCCAATATAAATTAATAGTAATGGATGCAAATGATAGCTGTGCTCTCCAGCTAGTGCTTTTTAATAAGAGGGTGATGATTCAACATAAAAGTAAATAGATAGGCCCTTCGCAAAGGGAAGTAGGGATTTGTAGAGGTGCCAGAGCTTGGTTTTGAAATAGAGATAAATAATATTTTGAGCGATATACTTTCATTGTCAACATAACAACTAAGAGATGGCGATATCTTCCATGCTACCCACATTATAGGCAGTTCCCAAACAGAATGGTAAAGTTTATACTCTCCCTCCACCAACAAGCATCAATCCATGGCTTGCTCGAAACAACGAGTGCCTCCAACTAACATCAGGTCCCAGGGGGAGTTTTGTTTGCAATTATTTTGATTTAGTTTGCATAAAGCATGGGACTGGACATCCCGGTGACCAGCCATTTTCTCGTGAGTGAGGAGCGGAGACCACTCTTCTTGAGAATAACCCGCCTAACATGGAAGATAAGGGCAGCCATAGTTGATATATGAGCTATTCGAGCATACAAAACAAAATGTTTATTTGAAGGTTTAGAGTTTGGCACATACAAATTTACTTGGAACGGCAGGTATATACCGCATATAGGAAGGTATAGTGGACTCATATGGAATAACTTTGTGGTTTAAGGAATTGGATGAACAAGCAGTATTCCCGCTTAGTACAAGTGAAGGCTAGCAAAAGACTGGGAAGCGACCAGCTAGAGAGCGACAACAGCCATGAACATGCATTAAAATTAATAAACATTGGATGCAAGCATGAGTAGGATATAATCCACCATGAACATAAATATCGTAAAGGCTATGTTGATTTTGTTTCAACTACATGCGTGAACATGTGCTAAGTCCAGTCACACTACTAGGAAAAGGCATGCTAGTGGCGCACCAGTTTTGCCTACTAATGGCACACTACTGATGCGTCACTAGCACCACGCCATTAGAATTAAATACTAATGGCGCACCCCTGGTGCGCCATTAGAATCTGGTGTACTAATGGCGCACCACGCCGTGCGCCATTAGTATAGCCCACAGTGTGTCATTAGTATGCCTCCCAGGGGGCCATATGTACCCATGTGCTTTGGCATACTAATGGCGCACTAGTGGGTGATGCGCCATTAGTGTCATTTTTACAGTGCGCCATTAGTGTCATTTTTACAGTGCGCCATTTGTGTCATTTTTTTTCTTTTCTCATAATTTCACAGGTTACAAAATATTTTATTGGACAGAATTTAGACAACACCACACAGCAACAACAGATTCATCGAATACAATAGAAGATTAGTCTCCGAATACAGATCATCATATTAGTCTTCGAATTCAAAAGACCGAACAAGGATAGAACATTACAAGTCTCGAGACCGCGAGTAGCGAGTTTGTCTTCACATTACAAGTCGATATCGATCATCTAAACTACCATCACATAGAAGAGAGCTGCGGTCATCACGATGAGCATAATCCCGATGAAACTGGTCTTCATCCGGTTCCTCCAACGCTCCCTCCTCTCTCGCGCTAGATAGCGCGCGTATCTAGATTCCGCCTCCGCTCCAGTGGTGTACCCTTTGTAACTGTTACCGCTGAAACGGTGAACCTGTCTCCGACACTCCTCCCAGTCGTCGTAGACTCTGGGAACCTTACCCTTGTACACGGCATATGACGGCATCTCTATGCACTAGCCAAACAAAACGTTAGTAGCAATTCACAGACAATACATAAGCAATATATAAGTATGCAACAAAAGGATCGGAAGAGAAAAACAAGACATTAATAGCATCGATTACATCTAAGTTGAACGACTGTCCAAACCAAAGAGACATACAAGTTCATTAAAGTTTAATTACAACATGAGCCAATCGATGTTTCAGAACTACACATAGCATCACTACTTTGGACTCGACTCAAGGGACCGGAGCGTGGATGAAGCCGCCGTCTCTCGTGATGGTCATGAAATCACGGGCGTTGTCAGCCTGCATTTGTAGCGTTGTGTCTATCTCACTGTTGGACGGTTGATTTCTGAGGTTGAACTGCCCCGAGGTACGAAGGACATCTTGATGGATGAGTTCCGCAAACTCTGACTGGATGCGAAAGAATTCTTGTCTGATGTTCGCGTCCTGGATTGCCGACAAGTTCTCGGCCCAATATTTGAGATTATTTGGTAGCAGAAGGTGATTATGGTCATGTACGATCGCCCGCATGTGATGGAGGGCGTAGTAGGCATCCTTCTGACCGCCAGGCGGCTGCTTGACGCAGCAGAACGTCGTATTGTGGGCGAACACGTGCTTGCCATACTTACGAACTGCCCTGGTGAAGGTGCCTCCAGATTTGACATAGCCGGGGAGAACATCATCAAGAACTTTCTTGACATTTGTGTAGTCTTTCTTCGACTGACGGTCCGAGTCTAAATACATGGCCATGGAATATTTCGGGCTTAAGAGGATGAGTGTGCAATGTGTGTCACTGCACAAAACACGAAATGTTAAAAAAGACGATCGAAATCTAAGAAATCATATGTTACGGGGCGGTTGAGGGGACGACTTACTCGGGAAAGTAAGGCACGAGGAAGTTATCCTTATCTGGGTTTGCCAGAATGATGCCTTCGAGGTAAGAACTCGTGACTTGCCGGTCCCCAGCGCTGCCCAAGATCTTGGCACGCATGTAGAAGGGGTCGACTATCACGATGTCCGGGGTCTTGTCTCTAATGATCCGCATCTCCATACTCAGGGAAAATAGCCGAACGAAGGTGTAGTGCAGCGGATGAAGGTTAAACATAGCGAAGATGTCATCAAACCGCAGGATGGTCGTACCCCTGATGGAGTTATCCACAAATCCCTTGCCCTCTGGCACCTTGGCCATGAAAATCGGGTATGCCACGTCATTCTCTCTGAGATGCCGCTTCTCCAAAGAAAGAACACTGTCATGGAGACTCCGCATAGCACCGGTTGCAGCATTGAGCATATTAGGTGGTAGCATCGGCCTACCCGCCACATGCACCCTCCTCGAGATATCCTTAGGTGAAGGTGGCCCGTCCTGAGCACGGATCGTACTCGTTGCCGGCTGGCCCGCACCCTTGTTACTCTTTCTTTTCCGTCCCTTTTTCTTCTGCTGTAATGGGACCGAGTTCTGCTCACAGACCGCCTTCTTGAGTGTGTTGGGGCTGATAATATTTTGCACCTCGGCTACCTGAGGCTCGGTGAAGTCGGCAGCTGGAGGCGTCTCCTGAGAACTGAACGCCAGACGACGCCTGTTGCAATTAGGTTTCTCCACAGTACCAGCTAGATCGCGATCGTCTTTTGTAGGGTTGGGTTCTTGAGAAGGAGGCCCCAAGAATTCATCATCGTACCCATGTTCGGCAATGTACTTATCGACGTTGGTAAATGTACCGTCGTCGTTGTAGTCGTCGTCCGGATCCTGTGCCATATGCATGTTCGGATCCTGTGCCATAGGGATGTCCGGCATGTCCGGTAGCGTTGCGGCGGTCTTGCCATGGCTTGGCGCCGGCACGACTGGCAGTGTTGTCTTTGGGGTGGTGTCCCCCACCCCCAAACGAATCTGGCTCTTCGGCCATAGCAGGGGCCAGCTTAGGCAGGCGCTGAGGGTCATCAGATCATCTTCGTCGGCCCCGACGGGTCGAATCGGAGGTAACAACTCGTTGCAGCCTGGCAGCACCCGAACCAGTTGAACCCTATACACGGTGGGTGGCATCGGATTACCGTGGAACAGGGGGTTGCCCGGTTGAACGATTTTGCCCTTGGCGACATCGACCAACTCGTCGTTCATGAAGTGCAGGAGAGTGCACGGAACGTCGGCGGCGCCCTGCGAAAACATGTAGGGCGTCAGGGATGCCCAGTCAAAGGCAAGGAGATGAAGTCCTCGGCCGAGAGGCTTAATTAGTTACTGTGATGATGGCGTCGAGCTCGGCTAATGTCGAGGCACCGCCAACGGCGGGCGTGCAATTGACGGAGGGGTCGCTTGCTGCCGAGGTGCCTGCCGGCGTACACCCGGGTGCATTAAGCTCCAATGCCCGTGCCGGCGTCAGAGACACCAATACCGCCGCCGCCGGAGACACCAATGGCGCCGCTTGCGCGTTGTGCGATTTGCTGGCCGTGAAGCTGGGAATCGGGGGCGGCCCCTGTTGGCCGCCCGCAATCAACGTCGTCAGCCCATGAATCAAGGTAGGCATAATGCCGGTGAGCGTCGATCCCAGTTGTTGTTGCACTTGCTCTTGGACAATATCCGGAATCCGCGCCACTTGTGCCTTGAGTTCTTGAACCTCGCGCGACTGGCTTTCCGAGTTGGTCTTTCTCTCCTTTCGCCCACCAGCGTTATAGTATGACGACCATTTTGTGGACAAGCCTTTGCTGGCCACACGACCAGCTGACGACGGCTTACTGAGCTTATCCTTGTTTTTTATTATGTTCAACGCCCTATTTAGAGTGTTGTCCCAAGGGGTGCTCTGAGACGACCCCGCGCTACTGCTTTCAGTCTCCTTCGCCAGAACAAGCTCAAGCGCCCTTGAGGGAGTCCTGGATTGGGGGGTATCCGGACAACCGGACTATAACCTTTGGCCGGGCTATTGGACTATGAAGATACAAGATTGAAGACTTTGTCCCATGTTCGGATGGGACTTTCCTTGGCGTAGAAGGCAAGCTTGGCAATACGGATGTGTAGATCTCCTTCCTTGTAACCGACTCTGTGTAACCCTAGCCCCCTCCGGTGTCTATATAAACCGGAGCGTTTAGTCCGTAGGACAACAACAATCATACCATAGGCTAGCTTCTAGGATTTAGCCTCTCTAATATCGTGGTAGATCTACTCTTGTACTACCCATATCATCAATATTAATCAAGCAGGAGTAGGTTTTACCTCCATCGAGAGGGCCCGAACCTGAGTAAAAACATCGTGTCCCTTGTCTCCTGTTACCATCCGCCTAGACGCACAGTTCGGGACCCCCTACCCGAGATCCGCCGGTTTTGACACCGACATTGGTGCTTTCATTGAGAGTTCCTCTGTGTCGTTGTCATTAGGCTTGATGGCTCCTTCAATCATCGTTAGCGATGCAGTCCAGGGTGAGACTTTTCTCCCTGGACAGATCTTCGTGTTCGGCGGCTTTGCACTGCGGGCCAATTCGCTTGGCCATCTGGAGCAGATTGAAAGCTACGCCCCTGGCCATCAGGTCAGGTTTGGAAGTTTGAACTACACGGCCGATATCCACGAAGACTTAATCTTCGACGGATTCGAGCCCCGGCCGAGTGCGTCGCACTGTCACGATGGGCATGATCTAGCTCTGCCACCGAACAGTGTCCTGGAGACCGCACCTGCATCCGTTGCAACCTTTAATTCGGAGCCAACTGCGCAATCCGAGGGCGGGTGGTTAGACCCCGCCGCGGAGGCCACAGCCTCAACGGCGATCGAGCCGAACACCAACTTTATCCTCCGCAAAGTCCATGACTCCACATCGTCGGGCTCTTCTCCGGACTCTGAACCCTCCGCGCCCCTGCCAATCGAATCCGATTGGGCGCCGATCATGGAGTTCACTGCCGCGGATATCTTTCAGCACTCGCCCTTCGGCGACATGCTGAATTCACTAAGATCTCTCTCTCTCTCTCTGTCAGGAGAATCTTGGTCGGATTATGACCGGCAGGATTGGGATGCGTACGGCGAAGAAATTTGACGCCCACCCACCACCCACTTCATAGCCACTGTCGATGATTTGACCGACATGCTCGACTTCGACTCCGAAGACATCGACGGTATGGACGACGATGTAGGAGACGAACAGGAACCAGCGCCTATAGGGCACTGGAAAGCCACCTCGTCATATGATATATATATGGTGGACACACCCAAAGAAGGCAATGGCGATGGAACAGCGGAGGATGACCCCTCCAAAAAGCAACCTAAGCGCCGGCGTCAGCGGCGCCGCTCTAAGTCTCGCCAGAGCAAAAATGGTGATTCCGGCACGGGAGATAATAACACCCCGGACAGTGCCTAAGGCAACCCCCTCCAGCAAGATTCAACGTAGGAGGATGGAGAAGCCAGCCCTCATGAGAGAGCGACGGATAAAAAGGAAGAGGATGATAATTACATGCCTCCCTTCGAAGACGAAGCAAGCCTCGGTGAAGACGAATTTGTCGTGCCTAAGGACCCCATTGAGCAAGAGCGCTTCAAGCGCCAGCTTATAGCCATGACAAATAGCCTTAAGAAAAAGCACCAACAGCTTAGAGCTGATCAAGACTTGCTAGCTGACAGATGGACCGAAGTCCTAGCGGCCGAGGAATATGAACTCGAATGCCCCTCCAAGAGCTACCCAAAGCGCAGGTTGCTACCCCGATTAGAGGAGGAAGCATCTAAACCTACATCTCCAGCGTATGACGTGGCTGACCGGCCACCTTGTGGCTGCGACAGAGAGGCCTCTCGGCCCACAACTCAAGCCGCACCCCGGCGTCACTCAAAAAATACCAAGGCACGGGTAAATGCGCTAGACCTACGAGATATATTGGAGGACAAAGCAAGGCAAACAAGATCGATCTACGGATCGCGTGGGCGCCCCACGACACGAGACGATAATCGTCACGCCAGATACGGCAAAAGTAAATCCGGCCGGGCCGAACACAACAGACAAAACTCATTCGAGCTGCGTCGTGATATAGCCCAGTACAGAGGCGCCGCACACCCGCTATGCTTCACAGACGAAGTAATGGATCATCAAATCCCAGAGGGTTTCAAACCCGTGAATATCGAATCATATGATGGTACGACATATCCCGCGGTATGGATCGAGGACTATCTCCTTCATATCCACATGGCCCATGGTGACGATCTACACGGCATCAAATACCTCCCACTAAAGCTTAAAGGACCAGCCCGACATTGGCTTAACAGCTTGCCAGCAGAATCCATTGGCTGTTGGAAAGACCTGGAAGCCGCATTCCTCAACAACTTACAGGGCACCTATGTGCGACCACCAGACGCCGATGACTTGAGCCACATAATTCAGCAGCCAGAGGAATCGGCCAGACAATTCTGGACACGGTTCCTAACAAAGAAAAACCAAATCGTCAACTGTCCGGATGCAGAGGCCCTAGCGGCTTTCAAGCACAACATCCGCGACGAGTGGCTTGCCCGGCACCTTGGACAGGAAAAGCCGAAATCCATGGCAGCCCTCACGACACTCATGACCCGCTTTTGCGCGGGAGAAGATAGCTGGCTGGCTCGCAGCAATAACATGTCAAAGAGCCCTGGTAATTTGGATACCAAGGACAGCAATGGCAGGTCACGTCGCAACAAGCACAAGCGCCGCATTAACAGCGACAATACCGAGGATACGGCAGTTAATGCCGGATTCAGAGGCTCTAAGACCGGTCAGCGGAAAAAGCCATTCAAAAGAAGCACTCCAGGCTCGTCCAGTTTGGACCGTATACTCGATCGCTCATGTCAGATACATGGCACCCCCGACAAGCCAGCCAACCACACCAACAGGGATTGTTGGGTGTTCAAGCAGGCCGGCAAATTAAATGCCGAAAACAAAGACAAGGGGCTACATAGCGACGATGAGGAGAAGCCCTGGCCGCCGAACAACAGAGGACAAAAGGGTTTCCCCCCACAAGTGCGGACGGTGAACATGATATACGCAACCCACATCCCCAAGAGGGAGCGGAACCGTGCGTTGAGGGACGTATACGCGCTGGAGCCAGTCGCCCCAAAGTTCAACCCATGGTCCTCCTGCCCGATCACTTTCGATCGAAGGGACCACCCCACTAGTATCCGCCATGGCGGATTTGCCGCATTGGTTCTAGACCCAATTATTGACGGATTTCACCTCACTCGAGTCCTTATGGACGGCGGTAGCAGCCTGAACCTGCTCTACCAGGACACAGTGCGCAAGATGGGCATAGATCCCTCAAGGATTAAACCCACAAAAACGACCTTTAAGGGCGTCATACCAGGTGTAGAGGCCCATTGCACAGGCTCAGTCACACTTGAAGTGGTCTTCGGATCCCCGGATAATTTCCGAAGTGAGGAGTTAATCTTCGATATAGTTCCGTTCCGCAGTGGCTACCATGCACTGCTCGGGCGAACCGTGTTTGCAAAGTTCAATGTGGTGCCGCACTACGCATACCTCAAGCTCAAGATGCCAGGACCTCGGGGAGTCATTACAGTCAATGGAAACAACGAGCGCTCTCTCCGAATGGAGGAGCACACGGCGGCCCTCGCAGCGAAAGTACAAAGCAGCCTTTCAAGGCAATTCTCCAGTCCGGTGATAAAACGTCCGGACACCGTCAAGAGCGCACGGAGTAATCTACAACAAGACCGCCTGGCGTGTTACGAGCAAGCGTAGCAATGCGGCCCCAACCCCAGCCCTAGCGAAACGGCGAAATCTGTGCTACGCGTCCATAATTACGCTCAGAAAATACCATGGGCACAGGGGGAGGGGCACGACCACGGCACGCCTCGAAACGCGGCTCAACCGCACTAGGGGCTGCCGATTTTATGATTTTTTCTTACTTTCAGGACTTCACTCTTCGGAAACCTGCTCGGCAGTACAATTGCCGAACACACGATACAATAACCAGGGAGGCAGAAAGCTATGTCACACCGCGGAACTCCCAGGTGGTCTCTATAACGAGCAAAATACCTGTCTTAAATACCATTCCGCAGCTCGCCCCTGGAGGGGACATGTCAAATAGTCCCATCTCTTGTTATCGCACTATTTGTATCATTCTGCTTTTAACACACCTTTTTCGAATAAACAATGCTTAGCTTCAGTCTATTACTGCATTCTCTATTTGTTCCTTTTTACATATGTTCATTCATGACATTTAGCACCCGTACACTTTGGTACGACTAATACGCCAGGGGATCAAGCACCCCATAATACGGCGTGAGAAGTCCGAACACTTTCACAAGTGCGGCACTCCGAACTTATAGCATTATATGCACCAACTCCGAATCATGTCTTTGGTCAATAGTTGGGTTTTCCTGGCTCCCATGTTTTGGTGCCTTACGTTCCGCTACATCGGCTAAGGTAGCACTGGGAGAACTACTGCGATTATGCCCCGGTTCAGCTGGGCTAAGCACCTCAGTAGAGAAAGCTAAAACTGACTGTCATGATAGGGCGAGAGCTGGTCGCTGTTCGAGAGGTTTCGATTCCCTAAAGACTTATGCCGCTTAGAGCGAGGAGTCGGCTTTGTCCGGCCTTGGCGTGCATAGCGCCCCGAACTCGGTCTTCCAAACACTAGGGGCTTCGCCGAAATTTAAAATTATAGAATTCTCTGGCTAAGTGAGAGTGATAACGCATTATAGTCTGATTGCCTTATTCGTTGTGCTGAGCACCTCCCTCGAAGGACCCAAGAATGGGAAAAAGAGTGCTCAGGTTTATCCCGAACACCCCAGCACCCGTGGCACGGGGGCAGAAGCCGACGACTTGCCATCTCTCAGATTTAATAAACGGCCACATAGAAGGTAATATTTTAAATTCAAACAAGCGTTGCATAGCGCATATGAACAAGTTTTCAGCGTACAAGATCACACGAGCGAGTTTACTCAAATATTACATCCTTGGAACATTCATCTGCCACAAGGCGGGCACCCTTCAGGATGCCCTCATAGTACATCTCGGGGTGGCGATGCTCCTTGCCCTGCGGTAGTCCGTCCTTCACCAGCCTCTCCGCGTCCATTTTGCCCCAGTGTACTTTAACACGGGCAAGCGCCCTGCGGGTGCCCTCGATGCAGACGGAGCGCTTGATGACTTCAAGCCACAGACAGGCATCCGTCAGCCGCCTCACCAGCCCAAAGTAGCTCCCAGGCATGGCCTCTCCAGGCCACAGCCAGACTATAAGTCCTTTCATGGCCTGTTCGGCCACCTTATGGAGCTCGACCAATTGCTTCAGCTGGTCGCTCAAGGGCACCGGGTGTCCGGTCTCAGCATACTGAGACCAGAACACCTTCTCCATCGAGCTCCCTTCCTCGGCCCGGTAGTAGGCAGCGGCATCTGACACGCTGCGAGGCAAATCTGCGAATGCTCCTGGAGAGCTCCGGACTCGGATAAGTAACAAGTAATTCACTTTCACGTGCTTGATTTGCATAACGAATGCCTTACCCGCCGCTATCTTCTTCATTGCCTCAATTTCCTGGAGAGCTTTTTGGGCTTCGGCCTTGGCAGACTTGGCGTTTTTGAGGGCCGCAGCGAGCTCGGACTCTCGAGTCTTCGAGTCAAGTTCCAAAGTCTCATGCTTCTTCATGAGAGCATGGAGCTCTTGTTGTACCTCGCCAACCCGTGCCTCATGCTTCTCCCGCTCGGTACGCTCCGTGGCCGCCTTGTTTTCGGCCTCAGAAAGCGCTTGCTTCAGGGTGACCACCTCGGTCGTGGCCCCTAGCACATCAATAATGATCCTATCATTTTTTGCAAACGCATCTATTTATATATACACACAGACAAGACATTACGTGCCTTGGTTCTCCTCGAGCTGCTTCTTGGCAAGGCCGAGATCTTGCTCGGACCGCTCGAGGTTCTGCTTCAGCGCATCAACCTCCGCAGTTAGTGCGGCAGAGGCCAGCAGCGAAGCCTGCATACGCATCTCGACATAATTATGTTAGACTCCTGTGAATATTATTAGATCCTCTATTCGGTTTTTCTTTCTGAACAACAAATAGAGCATCAGGGGCTACTATCTATGCGGTAATATTTTCATATATTTTTTACATACCTCAAAGCCTGTTAGAAGACTGGCACATGCTTTAGTCAGCCCGCTCTTGGCAGACTGAACTTTCTGGATCACCACACTCATAATAGTGCGGTGCTCCTCGTCGATGGAAGCGCCGTTAAGTACCTCCAGCAAGTTATCCAGTGCCTCCGGTTGGACGGAGGTCACCGGCATGGTAGGCTTGCCCTTCTCAGTGGGGGGCCGCCTGCCGGAGTCTGGAACCACTGAAGGTTCCGGTGCGGTGTTTGGCCCAGGGCCGGACTTGGAGCCCTTGGGAGCCTTGCTCCCTTTGCGCCTGCAGTCCAGAAGGTTACCTTGCGGCACCTCCAGGACCACCTCCCCTTGGCTTGGAACCTTTTGGGACAACACCTCGGCGTTGTCCGTAGGGCGAGGGGTGGAAGCGGTCGGAAGTGAAAAGCTATTCACATCCGACGAATCCAAGGAACCACTCGACGATATGTCGACTTGGGCTCGGGGCGGACTGTATGATTATGTTTGGCATTAAGAGAGAAGCTGTGCAATAAAGGAGCGCTATGAGTCACTCTGGTGTCCGGATACTTACGACTTCGCCAGGGGCTTGGCCCTGGGTGGCCACTCGTCTTCGCCGTCGGCGGCGTTGGTGGAGTAGTCCGGAGGAAGGGTCCTTCCCTTCTTGGACCCTCCAGACTCCGCAGTTGGGGTGGCCTTCCTTTTCTTTTCTCCCCCCGCTAGGGGGAAGAAACCTCTTTTTCCTCCTCCTTGTCTTCGTGGGAGGAGTGCGCCTCGGAGTCATCAGACAATGAGTCTGACACTGCCGGGCGCCGGGAACTCTTTCGGGTTCCCGTGGCCTTCTTCTTGGCCTTCTTCTCCGGCACCACGTAAGGTGCCGGAATTAGCAGCTCCGCCAAGCGAGCGTCTTCTAGGCCTTCGGGCAAATGAGCCGAACAGTCGATCTGTTCAGCCTTCTCCACCCATTCCTGTCAAAGGCACGGGAGCTTAGATCCCGCATAGATTTAAACTATGAGAAATGAATACCCTATAAGAGGCAAAACATCTTACCGTGCCGGTTTGGCGCTTCGCGCTGAATCCGTGATCCTCGGTAAGGAGAGGGGGAACCTCGGCGCCCTTGAATAGCACCTTCCAGGCATCCTCGTGCATTGTGTCGAAGAGCCTGTTCAGAGTTTGGTGCTGGGCCGGGTCGAACTCCCAGAAGTTGAACGCCCGTTGTTGACACGGGAGGATCCGGCGGATGAGCATGACCTGTACTACGTTGAGAAGTTTGAGCTTCTTGCTCACCATGTTTTGGATACAGGTTTGGAGTCCGGTCAGCTCTCCCGAACTACCTCAGGACAGGCCCTTCTTGTTGGGGAATGTTGCCGAAAATAAAAAATTTCTACGCTTCACCAAGATCAATCTATGGAGTCATCTAGCAACGACAGAGAGGAGTGCATCTACATACCCTTGTAGATCGCGAGCGGAAGCGTTCAAGAGAACGGGGTTGAGGGAGTCGTACTCGTCGTGATCCAAATCACCGATGACCAAGTGCCGAACGGACGGCACCTCCGCATTCAACACACGTACGGTTGGGAAGACGTCTCCTCCTTCTTGATCCAGCAAGGGGGAGGGAGAGGTTCATGGAGATCGAGCAGCACGACGGCGTGGTTGTGGAAGTAGCGGGATCCCGGCAGGGCTTCGCCAAGCACAAGCGGGGAGGAGAGGTGTTACGGAGGGAGAGGGAGGCCCAAGGAGCTTGGGTGCGGCTGCCCTCCCTCCCCCTCTTTATATAGGGCCCCTAGGGGGGCGCCGGCCCTAGGAGATCCAATCTCCAAGGGGGGGCGGCGGCCAAGGGGGTGGCTTGCCCCCCAAGCCAAGTGGGGCGCCCCCACCCCTAGGGTTTCCAACCCTAGGCGCAGGGGAGGCCCAAGGGGGGCGCACCAGCCCACCAGGGGCTGGTTTCCCCTCCCACTTCAGCCCATGGGGCCCTCCGGGATAGGTGGCCCCACCCGGTGGACCCCCGGGACCCTTCTGGTGGTCCCGGTACAATACCGATGACCCCCAAAACTTTCCCGATGGCCGAAATAGGACTTCCCATATATAAATCTTTACCTCCGGACCATTCCGGAACTCCCCGTGACGTCCGGGATCTCATCCGGGACTCCGAACAACTTTCAGGTTACCACATACTAATATCTCTACAACCCTAGCATCACCGAAACTTAAGTGTGTAGACCCTATGGGTTCGGGAGACACGCAGACATGACCGAGATGACTCTCCGGTCAATAACCAATAGCGGGATCTGGATACCCATGTTGGCTCCCACATGCTCCTCGATGATCTCATAGGATGAACCACGATGTCGAGGATTCAAGTAATCCCGTATACAATTCCCTTTGTCAATCGGTACGTTACTTGCCCGAGATTCGACCGTCGGTATCCCAATACCTCGTTCAATCTTGTTACCGGCAAGTCACTTTACTCGTACCGTAATACATGATCCCGTGACCAAACACTTGGTCACATTGAGCTCATTATGATGACTCATTACCGAGTGGGCCCAGAGATACCTCTCTGTCATACGGAGTGACAAATCCCAGTCTCGATACGTGTCAAGCCAACAGATACTTTCGGGGATACCTGTAGTATACCTTTATAGTCACCCAGTTACGTTGTGACGTTTGGCACACCCAAAGCACTCCTACGGCATCCAGGAGTTACACGATCTCATGGTCTAAGGAAATGATACTTAACATTGGAAAAGCTTTAGCAAACGAACTACACGATCTTGTGCTAGGCTTAGGATTGGGTCTTGTCGATCACATCATTCTCCTAATTATGTGATCCCGTTATCATTGACATCTAATGTCCATAGTCAGGAAACCATGACTATCTGTTGATCAATGAGCTAGTCAACTAGAGGCTCACTAGGGACATGTTGTGGTCTATGTATTCACACATGTATTACGATTTCCGGATAACACAATTATAGCATGAACAATAGACAATTATCATGAACAAGGAAATATAATAATAATCATTTTATTATTGCCTGTAGGGCATATTTCCAACAATCTCCCACTGGCACTAGAGTCAATAATCTAGTTATATTGTGATGAATCGAACACCCATAGAGTTCTGGTGTTGATCATGTTTTGCGTGTGGAAGAGGTTTAGTCAACGGATCTGCGACATTCAGATCCGTATGTACTTTGCAAAAATCTATGTCTCTATCTTGAACATTTTCACGAATGGAGTTGAAGCGACGCTTGATGTGCCTGGTCTTCTTGTGAAACCTGGGCTCCTTGGCAAGGGCAATAGCTCTAGTGTTGTCACAGAAGAGAGTGATCGGCCCCGATGCATTGGGTATGACTCCTAGGTCGGTGATGAACTCCTTCATCCAGATTGCTTCATGCGCTGCCTCCGAGGCTGCCATTTACTCCGCTTCACATGTAGATCCCGCCACGACGCTTTGCTTGCAACTGCACCAGCTTACTGCCCCACCATTCAAAATATACATGTATCCGGTTTGTGACTTAGAGTCATCCAGATCTGTGTCGAAGCTAGCGCCGACCCTTTATGACGAGCTCTTCGTCACCTCCATAAACGAGAAACATATCCTTAGTCCTTTTCAGGTACTTCAGGATGTTCTTGCACCGTTGTCCAGTGTTCCATGCCGGGATTACTTTGGTACCTTCCTACCAAACTTACGGCAAGGTTTACATCAGGTCTGGTACACAACATGGCATACATAATAGACCCTATAGCCGAGGCATAGGGGATGACACTCATCTTTTCTCTATCTTCTGCCGTGGTCGGGCATTGAGCCAAGATCAATTTCACACCTTGCAACACAGGCAAGAACCCCTTCTTGGACTGATCCATATTGAACTTCTTCAATATCTTATCAAGGTATGTGCTTTGTGAAAGACCTATGAGGCGTCTCGATCTATCTCTATAGATCTTGATGCCTAATATGTAAGAAGCTTCTCCAAGGTCCTTCATTGAAAAACACTTATTCAAATAGGCCTTAATGCTATCCAAAAGTTCTATATCATTTCCCATCAAAAGTATGTCATCCACATATAATATGAGAAATGCTACAGAGCTCCCACTCACTTTCTTATAAACGCAGGCTTCTCCATAAGTCTGCATAAACCCAAACGCTTTGATCATTTCATTAAAGCGAATGTTCCAACTCCGAGATGCTTGCACCAACCCATAGATGGAGTGCTGGAGCTTGCATACCTTGTTAGCATTCTTAGGATCGACAAAACCTTCCGGCTGCATCATATACAATTCTTCCTTAAGAAAGCCGTTGAGGAATGCCGTTTTGACGTCCATTTGCCATATCTCATAATCATAGTATGCGGCAATTGCTAACATGATTCGAACGGACTTCAGCTTCGCTACGGGTGAGAAGGTCTCATCGTAGTCAACCCCTTGAACTTGTCGATAACCCTTAGTGACAAGTCGAGCCTTATAGATGGTAACATTACCATCCGCGTCCGTCTTCTTCTTAAAGATCCATTTATTCTCTATCGCTCGCCGATCATCGGGCAAGTCTGTCAAAGTCCATACTTTGTTTTCATACATGGATCCTATCTCGGCTTGCATGGCTTCAAGCCATTTGTTGGAATCTGGGCCCGCCATTGCTTCTTCATAATTCGAAGGTTCACCATTGTCTAACAACATGATTTCCAAGACAGGGTTGCCGTACCACTCCGGTGCGGAACGTGTCCTTGTGGACCTACGAAGTTCAGTAGCAACTTGATCTGAAGTTTCATGATCATCATCATTATCCTCCTCTCTAGTCGGTGGAGGCACCACAGAAACATTTTCTTGAGCTGCGCTACTCTCCGGTTCTAGTGGCAATACTTCATCAAGTTCCACTTTCCTCCCACTTACTTCTTTCGAGAGAAACTCTTTCTCCAGAAAGGACCCATTCTTGGCAACAAAGATCTTGCCTTCGGATCTGAGGTAGAAGGTATACCCAATGGTTTCCTTAGGGTATCCTATGAAGACGCATTTTTCCGACTTGGGTTTGAGCTTTTCAGGTTGAAGTTTCTTGACATAAGCATCGCATCCCCAAACTTTTAGAAACGACAGCTTAGGTTTCTTCCCAAACCATAATTCATACGGTGTCATTTCAACGGATTTAGACGGTGCCCTATTTAAAGTGAATGTAGCTGTCTCTAGAGCGTATCCCCAAAATGATAGCGGTAAATTCGTGAGTGACATCATAGATCGCACCATATCCAATAGAGTGCGATTACGACGTTCGGACACACCGTTACGCTAAGGTGTTCTAGGCGGTGTGAGTTGTGAAATGATTCCACATTTCCTTAAGTGCGTACCAAATTCGTGACTTTAATATTCTCCCCCACGATCTAATCGTAAGAATTTTATCTTTCGGTCACGTTGATTCTCTACCTCATTCTGGAATTCCTTGAACTTTTCAAAGGTCTCAGACTTGTGTTTCATCAAATAGACATACCCATATCTACTTAAGTCATCAGTGAGAGTGAGAACATAACGATAGCCACCGCGAGCCTCAACGCTCATTGGACCACACACATCAGTATGTATAATTTCCAATAAGTTGGTTGCTCGCTCCATTGTTCCAGAGAACGGAGTCTTGGTCATCCTACCCATGAGGCATGGTTTGCATGTGTCAAATGATTCAAAATCAAGAGACTCCAAAAGTCCATCTGTATGGAGCTTCTTCATGCGTTTGACACCTATGTGACCAAGGCGGCAGTGCCACAAGTATGTGGGACTATCATTATCAACCTTACATCTTTTGGTATTCACACTATGAATATGTGTAACATCACGTTCGAGGGCATGACCATAAAACTTATCTCTCATACAAATAGAACAACCATTATTCTCAGATTTAAATGAGTAGCCATCTCGCATTAAACGAGATCCAGATACAATGTTCATGCTCAAAGCTGGCACTAAATAACAATTATTGAGTTTTAAAACTAATCCCATAGGTAAATGTAGAGGTAGCGTGCCGACGGCAATCACATCGACCTTGGAACCATTCCCGACGCGCATCGTCACCTTGTCCTTCGCCAGTCTCTGTTTATTCCGCAGCTCCTGTTTTGAGTTACAAATATGAGCAACCGCACGGGTATCAAATACCCAGGAGCTACTACGAGTACTGGTAATGTACACATCAATTACATGTATATCACATATACCTTTAGTGTTGCCGGCCTTCTAGTCCGCTAAGTATTTGGGGCAGTTCCGCTTCCAGTGTCCCTTTCCCTAGCAATAAAAGCACTCAGTCTCAGGCTTGGGTCCATTCTTTGGCTTCTTCCCAGCAACTGGCTTACCGGGCGCGGCAACTCCCTTGCCGTCCTTCTTCTTACCCTTGCCTTTCTTGAACTTAGTGGTTTTATTCACCATCAACACTTGATGTTCCTTTTTGATCTCCACCTCCGCTAATTTCAGCATTCAATACACCTCAGGAATGGTCTTTTCCATCCCCTGCATATTGAAGTTCATCACAAAGCTTTTGTAGCTCGGTGGGAGCAATTGAAGGATTCTGTCAATGACCGCGTCATCCGGGAGATTAACTCCCAGCTGAGTCAAGCGGTTGTGCAACCCAGACATTTTGAGTATGTGCTCACTGACAGAACTATTTTCCTCCATCTTACAACTGTAGAACTTGTCGGAGACTTCATATCTCTCGACCCGGGCATGAGCTTGGAAAACCATTTTCAGCTCTTCGAACATCTCATATGCTCCATGTTTCTCAAAACACTTTTGAAGCCTCGGTTCTAAGCTGTAAAGCATGCCGCACTGAACAAGAGAGTAATCATCAGCACGCTACTGCCAAGCATTCATAACGTCTTTGTTCTCTGGGATGGGTGCTTCACCTAGCGGTGCTTCTAGGACATATTGTTTCCTGGCAGCTATGAGGATGATCCTCAGGTTCCGGACCCAGTCCGTATAGTTGCTGCCATCATCTTTCAGCTTGGTTTTCTCTAGGAACGCGTTGAAGTTGAGGTTGACATTAGCGTGGGCCATTTGATCTACAAGACATATTACAAAGATTTTAGACTAAGTTCATGATAATTAAGTTCATCTAATCAAATTATTTAATGAACTCACACTCAGATCAGACATCCCTCTAGTCATCTAAGTGATACATGATCCGACTCAACTAGACCGTGTCTGATCATCATGTGAGACGGACTAGTCATCATCAGTGAACATCTCCAGGTTGATCGTATCTTCCATGCGACTCATGTTCGACCTTTCGATCTCTTGTGTTCCGAGGCCATGTCTGTACATGCTAGGCTCGTCAAGTCAACCTAAGTGTTTTGCATGTGTAAATCTGGCTTACACCCATTGTATGTGAACGTTAGAATCTATCACACCCGATCATCACGTGGTGCTTCAAGACAACGAACTTTTGCAACGGTGCACAGTTAGGGGGAACACTTTCTTGAAATTATTACGAGGGATCATCTTATTTACTACCATCGTACTAAGCAAATAAGAAGCAAAACATGATAAACATCACATGCAATTAAGTAGTGACATGATATGGCCAATATCATATTGCTCCTTTGATCTCCATCTTCGGGGCGCCATGATCATCTTCGTCACCGGCATGACACCATGATCTCCATCATCATGATCTCCATCATCGTGTCTTCATGAAGTTGTCACGTCAACTATTACTTCTACTACTATGGCTAACGGTTTAGCAATAAAGTAAAGTAATTACATGACGTTTATGTTGACACGCAGGTCATAAATAAATTAAGACAACTCCTATGGGTCCTGCCGGTTGTCATACTCATCGACATGCAAGTCGTGATTCCTATTACAAGAACATGATCAATCTCATACATCACATATATCATTCATCACATCTTTTGGCCATATCACATCACACGGCACATGCTGCAAAAACAAGTTAGACGTCCTCTAATTGTTGTTGCATGTTTTTACGTGGCTGCAATAGGGTTCTAGCAAGAACGTTTCTTACCTATGTCAAAACCAGAACGTTATATGCCAATTTCTATTTACCCTTCATAAGGACCCTTTTCAACGAATCCGATCCGACTAAAGTGGGAGAGACAGACACCCGCTAGCCACCTTATGCAACTAGTGCATGTCAGTCGGTGGAACCTGTCTCACGTAAGCATACGTGTAAGGTCGGTCCGGGCCGCTTCATCCCACGATGTCGCCGAATCAAGATAACATCTTCTGTTCTACTCATGCATAAAAACTACGCATAGACCTAGCTCATGATGCCACTGTTGGGGAACGTTGCAGAAAATAAAAAAATTCTACGCTTCACCAAGATCAATCTATGGAGTCATCTAGCAACGAGAGAGAGGAGTGCATCTACATACCCTTGTAGATCGCGAGCGGAAGCGTTCAAGAGAACGAGGTTGAGGGAGTCGTACTCGTCGTGATCCAAATCACCGATGACCAAGTGCCGAACGGACGACACCTCCACGTTCAACACACGTACGGTTGGGAAGACATCTCCTCCTTCTTGATCCAGCAAGGGGGAGGGAGAGGTTCATGGCGTGGTGGTGGAAGTAGCGGGATCCCGGCAGGGCTTCGCCAAGCTCAAGCGGGGAGGAGAGGTGTTATGGAGGGAAAGGGAGGCGCCAGGAGCTTGGGTGCGGCTGCCCTCCCTCCCCCTCTTTATATAGGGCCTCTAGGGGGGGCGCCAGCCCTAGGAGATCCAATCTACAAGGGGGGCGGCGGCCAAGGGGGTGGCTTGCCCCCCAAGCCAAGTGGGGCGCCCCCACCCCTAGGGTTTCCAACCCTAGGCGCAGGAGAGGCCCAAGGGGGCGCACCAGCCCACCAGGGGCTAGTTCCCCCTCCCACTTCAGCCCACGGAGCCCTCCGAGATAGGTGGCCCCACCCGGTGGACCCCCGGGACCCTTCTGGTGGTCCTGGTACAATACCCATGACCCCCAAGACTTTCCCGATGGCCGAAATAGGACTTCCCATATATAAATCTTTACCTCCGGACCATTCCGGAACTCCTCGTGACATCCGGAATCTCATCCGGGACTCTGAAAAACTTTCGGGTTACCGCATACTAATATCTCTACAACCCTAGCGTCACCGAACCTTAAGTGTGTAGACCCTACGGGTTCGGGAGACACGCAGACATGACCGAGATGACTCTCCGGTTGATAACCAACAGCGGGATCTGGATACCCATGTTGACTCCCACGTGCTGCTTGATGATCTCATCGAATGAACCATGATGTCGAGGATTCAAGTAATCCCGTATACAATTTCCTTTGTCAATCGGTACGTTACTTGCCCAAGATTCGATCGTCGGTATCCCAATACCTCGTTCAATCTTGTTACCGGCAAGTCACTTTACTCGTACCATAATGCATGATCCCATGACCAAACACTTGGTCACATTGAGCTCATTATGATGATGCATTACCGAGTGGGCCCAGAGATACCTCTCCGTCATACGGAGTGACAAATCCCAGTCTCGATCCGTGTCAACCCAACAGATACTTTCGGGGATACCTGTAGTATACCTTTATAGTCACCCAGTTACGTTGTGACGTTTGGCACACCCAAAGCACTCCTACGGCATCCGAGAGTTACACGATCTCATGGTCTAAGGAAATGATACTTAACATTGGAAAATCTATAGCAAACGAACTACACGATCTTGTGCTAGGCTTAGGATTGGGTCTTGTCCATCACATCATTCTCCTAATGATGTGATCCCGTTATCATTGACATCAAATGTCCATAGTCAGGAAACCATGACTATCTGTTGATCAATGAGCTAGTCAACTAGAGGCTCGCTAGGGACATGTTGTGCTCTATGTATTCACACATGTATTACTATTTCCGGATAACACAATTATAGCAAGAACAATAGACAATTATCATGAACAAGGAAATATAATAATAATCATTTTATTATTGCCTCTAGGGCATATTTCCAACACTTCTCTTGCCAAGAGGTGAGCTGCGTGGGGATGCCGGATCGGAATTCGGGGGCCGCTGCCCATTTGGGTCACGTGGCTCGGTGATGTAGAACCACCACGATTGCCACCCCTTTATGGTCTCCATGTAGGAGCCCTCGAGCCATGCGATGTCGGGCGTCTTGCCCACCATGGCGCATCCGCACTCCGCCTGGCGGCCGCCCACTACCTTCGGTTTGACATTGAAGGTATTCAGCCATAAGCCGAAGTGGGGCTTGATGCGGAGGAAGGCCTCGCACACGACGATAAACACCGAGATGTTGAGGATGAAGTTCGGGGCCAGATCGTGGAAATCCAGGCCGTAGTAGAACATGAGCCCCCGGACGAATGAGTGGAGAGGAAATCCCAGTCCGCGGAGGAAATGGGTAAGGAACACTACCCTCTCGTGGGGCCTGGGGGTAGGGATGAGCTGCCCCTCATCTGGTAGCCGGTGCGCGATGTCGTCGTGCAGGTATCTGGCTCTCCTTAGCTTCTTGATGTGTCCCTCCGTGACGGAGGAAACCATCCACCTGCCTCCCGCTCCGGACATGGTTGGAGAAGGTTGAGGAATAAAATGCGAACTTGGGCGCTGGAGCTCGAGTGTGCGAAAATGGATGGACGAAGGAGGAAGAAGGCGTGGATGGAAAAAGGTGAACCCTTGCCCATTATATGGGCGGACGAAACTATGTGTCCCCCCAGCCTGTTAAAACCCGCTCGTCCCCCAAGCGCCGTAAATGATGGTGCGGTTGGGTTACCTGTGTCCGTATTGATGAGAACCCCGTGATAAGGGGACACGATGTTTGCTTCGACAAGACGTGTCAAGGAAACTGCCTCGCAAAATGTGCTGAGATTGGCTGTAAAAACGGTTCGCATAATGGCTTGACTGTGGTGTGATGTCACATTGCAGGATACGTCAGCAGATTAGATTTGTGGAAATGTTATTCTCTCTACGATGGTATGTGGAACTTGTTTTGCAAAGCCAGACACGATCCTCGTGTTCAAAATCTTCTATGGAGGTATTCGGAGGAGGAACCTGCCTTGCAATGCCGAAGACAATCTGCGCGCCGGACTCTTCATCGTTGAAGCCTGGTTCATGGGCTACCGATGGAGTCCTGGATTGGGGGGTATCCGTACAGCCGTACTATAACCTTTGGCCGGACTGTTGGACTATGAAGATACAAGATTGAAGACTTCGTCCCGTGTCTAGATGGGACTTTCCTTGGCGTAGAAGGCAAGCTTGGCAATACGGATGTGTAGATCTCCTTCCTTGTAACCGACTCTGTATAACCCTAGCCCCCTCCGGTGTCTATATAAACCTGAGGGTTTAGTCCATAGGACAACAACAATCATACCATAGGCTAGCTTCTTGGGTTTAGCCTCTCTGATCTCGTGGTAGATCTACTCTTGTACTACCCATATCATCAATATTAATCAAGCAGGAGTAGGGTTTTACATCCATCAAGAGGGCCCGAACCTGGGTAAAAACATCGTGTCCCTTGTCTCCTGTTACCATCCGCCTAGACGCACAGTTCGGGACCCCCTACCCGAGATCCGCCGGTTTTGACACCGACAGCCCTGGTCTTTGGATCCGTGGTAAGCTCCTTTGTTACCTGGTCCTCCTTGTACCAGGCCCTGACATAGTTCCTGGTCTGCTTGTCACGGTATTTCTCGAAGCGGGGCGGTAGGCCTTGCTCGGCACGCTCTGCGTCCTCCTTGGCTCCGCCACTCTGTAACCGCCAGGACCGAGTTTGTGTTCCCCTAAGTTCAACTCCCGCATTTCTTTCCCCCAATGACTTGATTCGGAGGTTGCGCTGCTCTCGCACTTGATCTTGAACTCCATGCAGTCATCTTCGCTGATCGAGGGATTTTTCGCCTTGATCTTCTCATAACTATCACCGTTTTCAATCATTCTCTTCACCGCGCTTCTCCAAGTCGACAGGGCTGTGCTCATCCTCGTGAGGGCGACACTATTCACTTTATTCCCTGAGAGCCGTGTGTTTTAAAATTCAGCGGGGAACTTGTATCGTTCGTGCAGCTTCGTGAAGAGGAGGTTGCACAAATTCCCTCAGTCCTTATGCCTTAGGTTCTCGGTGTTGATCGAGACGGTGCTCCGGAGAATGCACCCATGCTGAACCGAGTACCCCTTGACTATATGTTTGGGATCCATTGGATGCCCGTCGAAGTCCACTTGAGTAAATTCCTCCTTGACGGTGCGGAGGGCGTTCGGGCGCCGGTCCTTCCGTTGCCTCTTCGGTTGGCTGCCATCTGTGCGTGCGCTGCCATCATCAGTGGTGGCATCCTCGGCGGCACCATCAGTGGTGGCATCCTCGATGGCACCATCAGTGGTGTCATCCCCGACGCCACTATGGTTTGTGTAGTCAGGATCGGTGTCTTCCGCGGCGTCCTCATAGCGGTGAAGTTGTTCCTCCATCTTCTGGGACAGCTCCCAGAATTGCTTGCCCCCGAACCGCCGGCCTCATCGTAGTGGGCCATGTTTCGCTCTAAATAGAAAAAAGTTTGGTAAAAAAGTTGGTTATTGTCAAGGAACAAGATCATGGTCTCATCATTTAGATCCTAAAAGCTAAGCTTTTATCATTTAGGGTTTGTCGACGCCGAGGCACCCTAAAAGCCTAAGCTTTCATCATTTAGGTTATTATCGACACCGAGGCACCCTAAAAGCCAAAGGTTTTATCATTTAGGGTTTGTCGATGCCGAGGCCCATGCATAACACAAGAGGCAGTTGATCCTACTTAGTTAAGTACTAAGATACCCCGGCCATGCATTAGTAGCAAGTACCCCATATGTCCGATTTTTAGCAAAGTCATGCTAAAATTCACGGAAAATTTCAGCATGACCTTTGATGAAAATAAGACATATGGAGTACCTCTACATTCATATGGATGAAAAGGCCATAGACCATATGGTCCTCTGCTTTCATATGGACAAAAATCAGCTCAACTTATGTGAGCTTCCATTCCACATCAAAATGATCAATAGTTTTATCTGGAAAAAAAATCATGGATTGCTGTTAACTGAAAATTAGTGAAAGAAACGGTTGCTGATCATGGATTATTGTTCATTAAAAATAGAGCACCTGGCTTGTCTTATCATGTTCACTAAGTCCACAAAAATGAATAGGTTCAGTACACTTAAACTCTGAGCAAGTGTACTGCTTATTGTAAGACGACTGACACTAGTAGAGCAGTTGTACACTACACATGCTTAAACTCTGAGCAAGTGTACTGCTATGGTCAAGACTGAATGTTGACTGCTTGCATCATCTACTCTGAATGATTTGATAATTAATACTGACAACTTCAGCGTCTATAGACTTTGTGTTGTGGCAGCAGCTAAAAACCCTACATCTTGTCTCTCTGTTTATTAAAGTTGTTGTTTATGTGTCAAGTTTGACATCAACTTGACTGAATATCAACTTGATAGATCAAAAGCTGATAGAAATTGACAGGTTTTGAGCATCAAGAGATCTGAATGCAGTTAACTTGTTTTGAAAATCACAGAAGGCTAACGTTGACAGATTGTGGCCAGGCCATACTAGTCTAATTTTACACTAGAACAAGCTCACTACACTACACTACACTACACTACATTACACGTGCTTAAACTCTGAACATAAACAAACACCAGCAATGCAATATGTAAACTACCTCTGTTTCTAGGCAACAAGAGTTATCATCAATGCTTTTGAGTTTATTAAGTACCTTCAGTTCCGAGCTTTAAATGTCAAAAGAGCTTCACAGAATCTTGAATCCTCCAAATCACTCTTAACAGTTCTGCATTGCACAAAGGCAGCAATGAGCCAATGATATCAGTAGCAATAATAGGTGCTTACATTCTCAAAGTGAAACTACAGAGTTCTAGTACAGTGAGTAACTCCCAATTCTTTTAATAGAAGCACAATTAATATCAGAACAAAAATAACGAAACAATAGAGGTGATTTTAATACAAATAATTGTTGGTGATATTGCCAGTCACTTAATTAGTTGGGTAACAACTTCAAAACAAACTAGTTATTATTATTTTTCTTGCCAAGTTTAAAATATAATAAAGGGTTGTAGTGAATATCTAGCAGAAAATGTCTCACATGGTCACATATGCACATAATTTCAGTCAAGTATTTGTAATATACTGCTCCAAAATAAAGTACAGCCACATGCTTCATTTTTAGAAAAATAGGCGGCGATGTAAAACAAATGTAAGCACTGCTGCATGATGTTGACAGGAATGAATGATCTTCGTCTGTGTTCTGCTTAAAAATGACCTTGACAATGTTCAAAACTTCAGATGGAAGTGGGGAAAGAAGGTAGTTTTTCGTGCGGCTTTCTCTTTTGGCAGAGATTCAAGCAGAAACTTGAGAGAGGACAGTGAGATCAATGAGGGGATATGCAAATGCTTCAACATGAAAGAATTTAAATCTGCAAAATTCGTCGATGCTAGATCGAACAGATGCCGGTATGTTCTTGTTTAAGATCACAGTCAGCAGCCCCACCTTCTTGCTCAAGAGATTAAGGTAATATATCATAAACTAGCTAGCAAGCACATAGGAACAATGATAGATATGATTTTCATATATCAAGGACACTATGATAGCATAAGAAAAAAATCGATTGGACATGACAAATACATGCTCTATAGTTCAGTCGACAGAACCAAATACACCGTCTGTAATCAGCATGAATGAATCCCTTTCAATAATTTCTCATTGTAACCAGAAATAGAGATCGACCCCTCCTATGGACCACTGCCTAGTGAAACGGTAAATCCGCAGCAATGGCTAAAAGAGACAACAAATGTACAGGATGGGAGGGGTGCTCGCCCATGGGCAGGGAATGGGGAGGAAGGGTGGAGAGGGAGGAAGGAGGAAGGAGGAGAGGTACCTGGGCGGGCGCGGCCGGTCGCCGGAGGGGTCGGGGTCGGGGTTGGGGTCAGGGTCGGCAGCGGCGGCGTCGAAGGGATGCCTCGGTTGGTCGTGGGGAGGCCGGCGGCCGCGGTCGTCATGGGGAGGCCGCCGGCGGCGCAGGGCAGGGGCCGACGCGGGGAGGCTGTCGGCGACGGCGAGGTCGCGGAGGCGTCGGCGATGGCGGAGCTGCAGTGGTGGGGGCGCGGGGGCGGCGGCATCGTGGGTCGGGGCAGAGCTAGGGGGGAAGTGGATCTGGCGAGAGGGAGGGACGAAGGGGTCGGGGGAGTTAGAGCTAGGGGAGATTACTAATGGCGCACCCCCGAGCGGTGCGCCATTAGAAAGTTTTTTTACATAGCAATGGCGCACCCCCGAACGGTGCGCCACTAGAACGTTTTTTTAGATAGCAATGGCGCACCCCCGAGCGGTGCGCCATTAGAATGTTTTCTTAGATAGCAATGGCACACTACCGGAACGGTGCGCCATTAGAATGTTTATTATTATTATTATTATTTGTTGCTATTTTTAATATTTTTTTTATAAAAACAGTAATAATTTTTTATAAAAACAGTAATGATTTTTTTATGAATATGAAAAAATATCATCAAATTTGTTATTTGAAAATGGGGGTGCTCGGCGGCGGTGGAGCGGGGGAGGGTGCGGGGGGTGCTCGGCGGCGGTGGGTCGTCGGCGGCGGTGGAGCGGGCCGGGGAGGGTGCGGTGGGTCGTCGGCGATGGTGGAGCGGGGGAGGGTGCGGGCGGTGCTCGGCGGCGGTGGAGCGGGCCGGGGAGGGTGCGGTGGGCCGTCGACAGAGGTGGAGCGGGGGGTGCTCGGCGGCGGTGGAGCGGGCCGGGGAGGGTGCGGTGGGTCGGCGACGGCGGTGGAGCTAGCAGGGGAGGGTGCGGGGGGGATCGAGATCGAGATGGAGGGGGGTAGCGATCGAGATGGAGGGGGATAGAGATCAAATTTGAAAAAATATTCATGAATTCAAAAAGTGCCCATGAAATTTAAAAATATTCATGATCGATTTCAAAAAGTGCCCATGTAATACAATCGAGAAATGAAGACTACGATTTAAATACAATCGATCTTAGCTAGCTATCTGTTCACAATCTTCTTGCCCTTCTTTTTCGCAAACGGAGTTCTTCTGTGGAACGGACGTCCTTTAGGTAGGGTGGTCTTGCTTCTTCTTGTGGTGTATGCTGCTACTTCATCGTCTTCGTCATGTTCCATCTTCGGGTCGCCGTACTTGTCGAAGTCTTGCTCATTGGCGACTCCATCCATTCCGATGATCTTCCTTTTGCCTCTCCTCACGACAACACGACTGGGCTTTGACGGGTCGGTAATGAAGAAGCATTGGTCCTCTTGGGAAGCCAGTACCCATGGCTCATTTTTCGCGGTGACGTTTGCGCCCGCGGTCTTGGATTTGGCTTCGGGTATAACCATGGTGGTGAAATACCGGTCTTCTTTTAGGACGCTCTTGGCCCATCTGACATGAAACATCGGGACCTTCTCTCCAGTGTAGCTCAGCTCCCAGATCTCCTCGATCCTTTCGTAGTATCTGTCCTTGTCGTTGCCGGTGTAGGATTCCATCGTTACCCCGGAGTTTTGATAACAATCTCTCTTCATGTCCTTGTCCTCGGTGTAGAATGTGTAGCTATTGATATCTTACGCCTCATAGGTCATCAGGTTGTGCTCGGCGCCCTGTGACAAGGCGAATATGAGTTGTTCTTCCGCGGAAGAATCCTCATGTAAAGGGTACTACAGAAGCTTCTGCTTGAACCAACGCGTGAAACATGAGTTGTGCTCTTTGATTATATCTCCATCCGTCATCTGTTGGCCTCGGTCATTGTACATCTTCTCAATAAAGGTTTTGTGCTCTACCACCCAAGGATCGACCACGTCTATGTGTTGTAGCACGACTAGGTTTGCTCTTTCAAGTCAGGGAGTCGACCCTCGAAGTCGACATGCATTTCGCGGCGCCCATCACGGTGACCCCATCCAGCGAGCCTGCCGAGGTGCCTGTTGACGGGCAGACCAACGGTGGTCTCGATGCCTAGATAATTCGTGCAGTAGGAGGTGCACTCTTTGGTCAAAAAGCCCCTGGCTATGCTTCCCTCTGGACGTGACATGTTGCGAACGTACCCTTTGATGACACTATTCATCCTGTCGAACGGCATCATGCTGTGCAGGAACGTCGGCCCGAGTTGGATGATATCCTCCATGATATGGACCAGCAGATGCACCATAACGTCGAAGAATGCGGGCGGGAACTACATCTCAAGCTCGCATAGTATCACCACGATCTCTTCTTGTAGCCTTCTGAGTTGCCTCACGCCAACCGACTTCTGAGAGATGACGTCGAAAAAGTTGCATAGGCCAAATAGCATTTCATGAACGTGCGCGTCCATGATCCCATGGATTGCAACTGGAAGTATCTGCGTCATCAGCACGTGACAGTCGTGAGACTTCATCCCACTAAACTTCTGCTTCGCTGGGTCTAGGTATCTGCTTATCTTCCCCGCGTAATCGTAAGGAAGTTTTACTCCTACGAGGCAGGTGAAAAACTGCTCGATCTCCTCCTGACTTAGAGTGAAGCACGCGGGAGGGTAGTCATTTCCGGTCTTCTTGGCCTTTTTGCCTTTGCGACGACTTTCTGTGTCCTGCTTCGCCTAATCATCATCATCATTAGCGTGAAGCTCCTCCCTGATGTCGATTGATTTCAAGTCTGCCCTTTCTTTCGGCCCATCTTTGGTCCTCTCTGGCATGTTGAGCAGGGTACCAAGCAGACTCTCGCACACTTTCTTCGTGATATGCATGACATCAAGGCTGTGAGGCACACGGTGGATCTTCCAGTACGGCAAGTCCCAGAAAACAGGCCTCGTTTTCCATAGGCGGAGCCAGGATTTCTCAAAGCCTAGGGCTAAAACTAAGTGGCTATAAAAAAAATCCAAATACCACACATACTAATGCATGTTAGAAGTACACCAAAAATTCACCAAAATGAATTTTTTTTAATTCATATTATGTTCAGAGCAATTTTGATAAAATATGTATACAATTTAACAAAATCCATCATTGGAAAGTTGGTACCAATTAATGAAGACTTTGTTCATTTGAGGCCATTATCTGTTCACAAGCAATAATAAAAGGACATGGACTTGTAAATATAAATCAAGTACTAGTATTTAAAACCAAGACATTGATAAACTAAATCAATTGTTCATTTGAAATTTTGCAAAGTAGGAACATATGAACAAATTGACTAAAGTAATAGAATTTTAACATCACTAATTCATTGATTTAGGCTGCTACAAAAGAACTAGGAAAAAATGATACAACAAACTAGAGATTACCTATCATTTCCAGGCGGTTGTGTAAATGGAGCTGAACAAAATAAAACGGTTGGTGGGAGCTGCGGCGCCTTCCGCCGGGCGCAGCCGGGCAGGTCCGGATGTATGGTTCGTCGAGTCGAGTAGTCGAAGCCTCGAGGTGAATTGGCGGCGCAGCATGAACGAGGTTTGTTTTCTGATTGATCTGGTGAAACGATGGAAAGAGATCAGCGATGGTGAGCAGCAATCAGGCAAATCTTTTTTTAGGGTTAGCGACCAGGCGAGATCTTTTTCTGATATGTTTTGGAGCGATCGTCCGTCGTGGGCTGGTGGCGATGGAGAGCTTTCTGGGTTGCATATGGGCTGAGGCATGGCAATGGAGGTGCACGTCTGGTGTTGGGCCTTTATAAGTGTACAAACATGCAAAATTCCTGCTGGATAATGTAGTTGCGAGTTGGGCCACGCCTAGGGCTATAGCCCCAGTTGCCCCAGGCCCAATTCCGCCTCTGTCGTTTTCCATACCTTCAGCAGCAGCTCTGGCGCCTTTCGCTTCTTTCCTGGCTCTGGCGCCTTTTGCTTCTTTCCCGGCAGTGGGCAATCTTTCCAATTTTTCAACAGCTCGTCTATTTCCTCGCAGCTCCTCGTACGCGGGCGTCTTCGGGGTTCGGTTTCACCATCGAACAGATCCTTGCGTTTTCTCCATGGGTCATCGTCGCGAAGCCACCTTCGATGTCCCATGAACACGGTTTTCGAAGACCCGGGATCTCTATCTAGCTGGCGATAGGTTGTGTCATCCATGCACCTGACGCATCCAGAAAATCCGTGGACCACCTGCCCCGCGAGATATCCGTAACCGAGATAGTCGTGCACCGTCGTGAGCAGTGCAACTCTCATAGGGAAATATTCTTTCTCTGCGGTGTCCCACGTATTGGCTGGCATTTTCCACAATGTGTCTAGCTCCTCTTTCAGCAGCCCCAGATGCAGATTGATGTCGTTCCCTGGTTGTTTCGGCCCTTCAATTAGCATACTCATGTGAATGTACTTCCTCTTCATGCACAACCAGGGGGAAGGTTGTACATCCAAACAAACACATGCCAGGTGCTATGTGTGCTTCTCTGGCTGCCAAACAGATTGACTCCATCGGTGCTCGCGCCCAGCATGATGTTCCTTGGATCATTCCCAAATTATGGGTCTTTGAAGTTCAACGCTTGCCACTGGCTCGCATCCTTAGGGTGACTCAACATCTTGTCTTTTTTATTTATCTCCGGATCATTTCCGTCATCTTCCCGCTTCTCCTCCATATCCGCGTGCCAACGCAGGAGCTTTGCTACCTTAGTATCCGCGAAATACCGCTGCAGATGAGGATTGATCGGAAAGTACCACACCAATTTTCGAGGAGCTTTCTTCCTCTTCTTGTATCGAGTGACGCCGCACACTGGACATATGGTAGACTCCGCATGCTCGTCCCGATAAATGATGCAATTGTTCATGCACACGTGGTATTTCACGTGCGGTAAATCCAGAGGACACACGATTTTCTTCGCCTCCTCGAAACTGGTCGGGCACTTGTTCCCCTTGGGAAGACGTTCGTGCCAGAATGACATGTTCTCGTCGAAGCATGCATCGGTCATTTTGTGTTTTACCTTCATCTCCAGATCCATGAGCGTTACTTTCAGGCGGGTATCCTCGGGCCTGCATCCTTCATACAATGGAGTAACCGCGTCTATCTCCAGTTGATCCAGCTTGGCTTTCTCTCGGGCGGCAGCTCTTGCGTTATCCGTCTGCTTGAGAAGCAGCTCTTGAATATGAGGGTCCTGCACCCAGCCTCCATCGTCGTCTGCTCCGGCATCTTCATCTTCATGATCATGCCCTTTGTCTTGATCTTCCTCATCATCATGTCCGACATCTTCTACATGATGACTGCATACAACATCACCGTCGTGATCATGTCCTGGAGATTCTTCGTCTTCTCGCCCGCCCTCGCCGCGGTGGTTGTCTTGCTGCCCTTCCTCATTTCTTGCCCGCCCCCCATGGATGACTTCATAGTCATCTTCATCACCTTGCCACCGATAGCCATCCATGAAACCACACAAGAGCAGGTGGTCCCACACCTGCCCAGAATCCGGGTCCGCAATAAGGCTCTTCAGCTTGCATCTTCGACACGGACATCTTATCTCCGTCTCGTTCTTTTGAAGCATCTCGGCCTTCGCGGAGCTCAAAAACCTATTCACGATGCCTTCGGTCATCGTGCAGACCATGGTCGCCTGCGGGGTAGAGCAAAATGATATTTTAGAACCAAGAAAAAATTTGGCTTGACTTTCGCTAAAAATAGGACCAAAAATAATGCATAGTGCCAAAATTCTCGCCGAAACGGAAATGAATCAACATTCCGGCAAAATATTGGCAACTATCGCATTTCAAATATCGGTACCTGCAAACACAAACATATATGCAACACGACAAACATATGCAACACCACAAACATACATAGATCTAGCAAGGCCATAAAAAGTGCATGTTCACGTTGTTGGAGCGAGCTAGGGAGAAACAAAGTTGATCTACAACATAAAGATAGCTTTCCCCTTACTTACCTATCAAAAAAAGGTAATTTAACCACTTAATTTTGATGAATCTATGGTGCAAATGAGGTGAGGAGGAGAAGGAGGTGGAGAGAATGAAGTGGAGAAAGTGAGTGTGTAGGTGTGGCTGTCCAAAATATCTAGCTGGTCCCAGGTTACTAATGGCGCACCACAGACAGATGCGCCATTAGTAACCCTTGTTACTAATGGCGCACCAGCTTGTGGTGAGCCATTAGTAGTTTTGCAAAAAAAATGTAGTGGCGCACTGGGCTGGCGGTGCGCCATTAGAATTTTTAGAAAAAAAATTGTTACTAATGGCGCACCGTGGGTCTGGTGCGCCATTAGTGTCTACCACACTAATGGCGCACCGACTCATGGTGCGCCATTACTATATAGTAGTGGCGCACCACATGTCTGGTGCGCCATTAGTGGCCATATCATCTATAGCCCTTTTCCTAGTAGTGTCACTTAAATCATTCAAAGGAGGATACCACCCCACTATACCACATCATAACCATTTTATTAGCATGTTGGCACGCAAGGTAAACCATTATAACTCATAGCTAATCAAGCATGGCATAAGAACCTATGATCTCTAATTGTCATTGCAAACATGCTTATTCATAATAAGCTGAATTAAGAATGATGAACTCATCATATTTACAAAAACAGGAGAGGTCGAGTTCATACCGGCCTTTCTCATCTCAGTCAGTCCATCATATATCATCATAACTGCCTTTCACTTGCACGACCGAACGATGTGAATAATAATAAGAGTGTACGTGCATTGGACTAAGCTGGAATCTATGAGCATTCAATAAACAGGAGAAGACAAGGCAATATGGGCTCTTGATTAAATCAACAATAATGCATATAAGAGCCACTTCAACAATTTAATCATGGTCTTCTCCTATCGACCCCCAAAGAAAAGAAAAGAAATAAATCTATTTACACGGGGAAGCTCCCAACAAGCAAAAGAAGAACGGGAATTTTTTTTGGGTTTTCTTTTTAATTATTACTACAGCAAGAAAAGTAAACTAGCTAAAAGCTATTACTATTTTTTTTGGTTTTTCTTAAGGTTTAACAAACACACAAGAAGAAAGCAGGAAAAAGGAAATAAACTTGCATGTATAATACAATGAAAAAGTATGAGCACCGACATCTAGCAATGAGTGTGTGTGAACATAAACGTAATGTCGGTGAGAAATACGTACTCCCCCAAGCTTAGGCTTTTGGCCTAAGTTGGTTCATTGCCACGGATGGCCTGGCTGATACCCATAGGTGTATCTGGGGTCGTATTGAGATGCAGCGGCTATCGGCTCCTGAGCTGCAGCGTGGCGTCGGGCTGCCTCCGCCCTCTGCTCGTACTCATCTGCCTCCTCTCTGGTGATGGTATATCTTCCTTTTGTCTGAGAATCAAAGAAGGCAGGAGCAGGGGGAGTAATACGGACAACATGACGTTTGTTAAAGATTAGTCGATATAAGAGAGGTGATTCATTCCTCTCGACAAACTGGTGAGAGACCATACAATCAAAATCTAAATAAGTAGGAGGCGACTCCGCATCACCTTCACGAACGTCCACTTCAAGAAAATTAGGTAAGAGGGTTGCATAAATTCCTCCAAAGAAATCTCCATTATATCTATCATGATGCAACCTACGAGCTACAATGGCTCCCATATGATAAGATTGGTCTCCTAACACAGCACTCCTGAGAATGCTAAGGTCAGGGACACACATGTGACATGCTTCATCCTTAGCATTTATGCACCTACCTATGAAGAGAGCAAAATAATGTATAGCAGGAAAGTGAATGCTCCCTATGGTAGCTTGCGTTATATCTCTATATTCCCCTACGGTTATACCAGCAAGAAAGTCTCTAAATTCAGATTTACGGGGATCAACAGTACTACCCCATTGTGGAAGTTTGCAAGCAAAAGTAAAATCCTCTAAGTCCATGGTATAAGATTTATCATAAAGACCAAACATGACTGAAGGAGAATTATGCGAAGATGAAAACTCAAACCTCCTCACAAATGAACTAGTGAGATCATGATACTGTGGGCATTTGTCTGCCTCAAAGTCCGCAAGATCGGCGTAACGCAAAAATGTATTAAATTCTTCTTTGATTACCGCTCGATCCATAAAATTTTCTGAAGACCATTCACAGGGCCGCACTGGAGCGTCCCTTGGGGGCTCCTCATCAGCATCACGCATTGCAAGCCTAGGACCTTTCTTCCTTGAAGAACCACCTTGGAACATCTTCCTAAACATATTGTTTTTTTTGTGAAAAAATTCTGAAATTTTTAGTAACTTCAAACAAAAGTAAACCAACCTCAATAAAAATGATAACAACTACTCCTACAAGTGCCTAGAGCCTATATCAAGCAATAGAACTACTTGGAACCATATAAATTTGACATGCAAGCTCAAGAACATGGTCACCTATGTAGCACAAATTTGCAATGAATAAAGCACTAGAACAAAAACTAATTGGACCAACGGAGGAGTCACATACCAAGGAACGTCCCCAAGCAGTTTTGTGAGAGGTGCTTTGAGCAAGGAGATTGATACGTCCATTATGCATCATGCTTTTATATTGATATTTATTGCATTATGGGCTGTTACTACATGTTATGTCACAATACTTATGGCTATTCTCTCTTATTTTACAAGGTTTACATAAGGAGGGAGAATGCCGACAGCTAGAATTCTGGGCTGGAAAAGGAGCAAATATTAGGGAACTATTCTGCACAACTCCAAAAGTCCTGAAACTCCACGGAACATCTAGTTAAAAATAATGAAAAATCATTGCCAAAGATGAAGACTAGGGGGCCCACGTCCTGTCCATGAGGGTGGGGGCGCCCCCCTAGGGCGTGCCCCCTACCTCGTGGGCCCCCTGTTGGCTCTCCGATGCCCATCTTCTGCTATATGAGGTCTTTCGTCGAGGAAAAAACAAGAAGCAACCTTTCGGGATGAGACTCCGCCGCCACGAGGCGGAACCTTGGCGGAACCAATCTAGGGCTCTAGCAGAGCTGTTCTGCCGGGGATACTTCCCTCCGGGAGGGGGAAATCATCGCCATCGTCATCACCAACGCTCCTCTCATCGGGAGAGGGCAATCTCCATCAACATCTTCACCAGCACCATCTCCTCTCAAAACCCTAGTTCATCTCTTGTATCCAATTCTTGTCTCCAAGTCCGGGATTGGTACTAGTAGGTTGCTAGTAGTGTTGATTACTCCTTGTAGTTCATGCTAGTTGGTTTATTTGGTGGAAGATCATATGTTCAGATCCTATATGCATATTATTACCCCTCTGATTATGAACATGAATATTCTTTGTGAGTAGTTACGTTTGTTCCTGAGGACACGGGAGAAGTCTTGCTATTAGTAGTCATGTGAATTTGGTATTCGTTCGATATTTTGATGAGATGTATGTTGTCTAGCCTCTAGTGGTGTTATGTGAACGTCCACTACATAAGACTTCACCATTATTTGGGCCTAGAGGAAGGCATTGGGAAGTAATAAGTAGATGATGGGTTGCTAGAGTGACAGAAGTTTAAACCCTAGTTTATGTGTTGCTTCATAAGGGGCTGATTTGGATCCATATGTTTCATGCTATGGTTAGGTTTACCTTAATACTTTTGTTGTAGTTGCGGATGCTTGCAATTGAGGTTAATCATAAGTGGGATTCTTTTTCAATTAAGAACAGCACCCAAGCACCGGTCCACCCACATATCAAATTATCAAAGTAACGAACGCGAATCATATGAATGTGATGAAAACTAGCTTGATGATATTCCCATGTGTCCTCGGGAGCGCTTTTCCTTACATAAGAGTTTGTCCAGGCTTGTCCTTTGCTACAAATAGGATTGGGCCACCTTGCTGCACTTCATTTACTTTTGTTACTTGTTGCTCGTTACAAATTATCTTATCACAAAACTATCTGTTACCACTTATTTCAGTACTTGCAGAGAATACCTTGCTCAAAACCGCTTATCATTTCCTTCTGCTCCTCGTTGGGTTCGACACCCTTACTTATCGAAAGGACTACGATAGATCCCCTATACTTGTGGGTCATCAAGACTCTTTTCTGGCGCCGTCGCCGGGGAATGAAGCGCCTTTGGTAGGTGGAATTTGGTAAGGAAAAAATTATATAGTGTGCTGAAATTTACTGTCACTTGTTACTATGGAAAGTAATCCTCTGAGGGGCTTGTTCGGGGTATTCACCCCGACCAGTAGAGCAAAGAGTTGCTCCTCAACCTACTGAACCTACTAAAAATGAAAATGTTCCCTTTGAATTTCCTTCGGGTATGATAGAAAAACTACTAGCTAATCCTTTTACAGGAGATGGAACAAAGCATCCTGATGAGCACATAATATCTGTGGATGAAGTTTGTGGATTATTTAAGCTTGCAGGTATACCGATGATGTTGCTAAGAAGAAGGTCTTCCCTTTATCTTTGAAGGGAGATGCATTGACATGGTATAGGCTATGTGATGATACGATATCATGCAACTATAAAAGATTGAAATTGGAATTTCATCAAAAGTATTATCCTATGCATCTTGTTCATCGTGATCGCAATTATATATATATAATTTTTGGCCTCGCCAAGGAGAAAGCATCGCTCAAGCTTGGGGGAGGCTTAAATCAATGTTATATTCATGCCCCAATCATGAGCTCCCAAGAGGAACAATTATTCAAAACTTTTATGCCCGGCTTTCTGAAAACAATCGCACCATGCTCGATACTTCTTGTGCTGGCTCTTTTATGATGAAGACTATTGAATTTAAATGGGAATTGTTGGATAAAATTAAACGCAACTCTGAAGATTGGGATCTCGACAAAGGTAAGGAGTCAGGTATGACACCTAAGTTTGATTGTGTTAAATCTTTTATGGATACCGATATTTTTCGTAAGTTTAGCACTAAATATGGACTTGACTCTGAGATAGTAGCTTCTTTCTGTGAATCTTTTGCTACTTATGTTGATCTCCCCAAGGAGAAGTGGTTTAAATATCATCCTCCCATAGAAGTAAAAGTAGCTGCACCTATTAAAGTTGAAGAAAAGATTGTCACTTATAATAATCCTATTGTTCCTACTTCTTATGTTGAGAAACCACCCTTCCTTGTTAGAATAAAGGATCATGCTAAAGCTTCAACTGTGGTTCGTAAAAGCAATATTATAACTTATACACCTCCTGAGCAAGTTAAAGTAGAACCTAATATTGCCATTGTTAAGGATCTCTTGTCTGATAATATTGATGGGCATGTTATTCAATTTTGCGGTGAAACTGCTAGAATTGCTAAACCTGGAGCTAAAGATAAACATAGACCTGTGGTAGGCATGCCTGTTATTTCTGTTAAAATAGGAGATCATTGTTATCATGGCTTATGTGATATGGGTGCTAGTACTAGTGATATACCTTATACCTTATATGAAGAAATTAAGCATGAAATTGCACCCGCTGAAATAGAAGGTATTGATGTTACAATTAAACTTGCCAATAGAGATACTATTTCAGCAGTGGGAATTGTTAGAGAGGTTGAAGTATTATGTGGGAAAACTAAATATCCTGCTGATTTTCTTGTTCTCAGTTCCCCACAAGATAGCTTTTGTCCCATTATATTTGGTAGACCCTTCTTGAACACTGTTAATGCTAAGATAGACTGCGAAAATAATGTTGTTACTATTGGCTTGGATGATATGATTCATGAGTTTAATTTCTCTAAATTTAGTAAAAAAAAACATCGTGAAGAAGAATTGCCTAGTAAGGATGAAATTATTGGTCTTGCTTCTATTGTCGTACCTCCTAGTGATCCTTTAGAACATTATTTGCTAGACCATGAAAATGATATGTTTATGAATGAAAGAAGGGAAATAGATGAAATATTGTTTAAGCAGGAACCTATTCTGAAACACAATTTGCCTGTTGAAATCTTAGGGGATCCTCCTCCACCTAAGGGTGATCCTGTGTTTGAGCTTAAACCATTGCCTGATAATCTTAAATATGCTTACACTACTAGGGAAAACCCTAGCAGTAGCGCTGGTTTTGTGCTTACTAGTAGCGCGGGTAGGCACACTAATAATAAGGAGCTACAGCTATTGCTTAGCAATAACGCATACCCGCACGCGCTACTGCTAGGACAAATAGCTGCAGCGTTTGTTCACTCCCACGCTACTGCTAATCTAACTACTGGCAGCGTGTTTTCTCTCCATCGCTACTAGTATTTTTTTTATTTTTTTATTTTTAGTGTATTTATGCGCCATCGTACAAATATTTGTATAATACTAGTTATGAGGTTTACATCATAATGTCCATAACAGTGTGTCAAATGAAGGTGGATTAGGTTCAAGTGGAGGCAATATGTGGTGCATGTCAAAAGTATACTACTAATCTAAACTTGATCTAGTTTGGACTAGTAGTACTTTCGATGTGCACGACATGTTGCCTCCACTTGAATCTAATCCGCCAGCACAAGCTATTTAATCATCATCATAGTTATTACCACCAAAAGTATTTATTTAATCACCACTAACACTAGCTAATAATAATCATCATAGTCATTACCACCAATACTAGCTATTTTATCATCATAGTAATAGTGTAGCACATCATCATCCTCAAACTCATTTCTAGCTAGCTAATCACTCCTGCTGCTCTCTCTTAGGTAAAATAACATAAAACATGTGTAGCTCTCCTCCTTGATCAAGTTGGAGCATGCAGATGAACATGTCTCCTAATCGTGGGTAGCGCATATGTTTGCTGCCCCCTAGTACTTCTCTGCACTTCCCCATCACATATTTGGTCCAGTCTTGCACTATTAAGCATCTGTCGCTAATCTTGAATGCACTAAAATAATCTGTAGGATATCTTGGCCGTAAGCTAATAATACTCATGGTACCTTTAGTCTCGATCCCATAAGGCACAACATTCATCGGGAGTCCCTGTTGAAGAACATCGTATGGTAACATACTTAGCAATGAAGTTTAGCTTCAAAAATAATGTATGAAAAAGATGCACTGAGGACAAATAGTAAAAATCTTACCATCCTTCCTAAATAGATGTGACTGCAGTTCATTACGGACACTATTGGTCGCACGTTCACTACTAGAATCTGCAAATAGCCCTAGGGTTGAAGTGCTTCCCTAGAGCTAAATCAGACACCCTAGGGACATAAAGGTTCCCTAGGGTACACATTGAAAACCCAAGGGATATTATTGTTTCCTTAGGGTCTAATGCCGCACCCAAGGGATACTCCATGCGTGGGACCATGTTGAAGCCATGATGGCGACTTTCCCTAGGGATTATCTTTTTAACCCTAAGGAAAGGTCTATACCTAGGGCGAAGAAACAAAACTCTAGGGAATGAACATATGGTGCAAACGATGATTTCACGCTCCAACTAACGCCGTAGAGTATCCTTAGGGTTTCCAACATCAAACCTAGGGAGGTTTTCACACACTTAAATATGTATTTTATACCTAAGAGTTATATTCTAAATATACTTACGACAAATATAGAACATCAAGAAAATTTAAACCTGCAGGGAAAAAATACATGCGCAAATAGCATGAACTTGTGCAAAAAAAATAAGTTGATTGATAATTTTTCCTGAAATATATGTCGATCTATCTATTTTTGTGCACACACTTGATGAAAAAATATACATGTGTTTGTGAAATAGGCGGAAATAAATGCATAATTTTCTTTGAATGTTAAGTTTACAAAATGGAAAATAATAGCCAAGTAAATCGTTTTGACCAGATGCTAGTTGAGTAGTGCCTTTTTTCCCAAAAAAAATCAGTAGTGTGTAAATTGGCCATACACACGCCCACAATTTTCTTTATTCAGTCTTGTATATAACAGTACGGTGGTGCTCTTTTTTTGCATGGTAATACATGTCTCATTCATATCGTAAAGAACAAAGTATAAGTCACGTAAAGACCGACATGACAAAACTGAAAAGATAGCAGAACATCTCTGAGCTTGACACCAACGTCCGTCACCTGTCTCCAGCACCACCACAGCAACCACCGAAGAAAAGAATGACAAATCACCTCCTCATCCGAGCTCGACGCGGCTCCATCGCTGATATGCAGATTTGCGGACCTCCAAAGTGGCTCACCAAAAGTGAAGCCCTTGCCGTTGAACGAATCAAACCGGGGCAACACCCCGGACACGCCATTGAACTCCAGATCTGGCAACCCACAACGACTAAAACGCCGAAGGAGGAAACTATACCTTCCATCCACGAACCACAAGCCCAGCACATGCTCCGTCTTCCAGATGCCGTCGATGCAAACAACAATCTGCATCCGCTCCTGGAGTACCTCCCAAGCTCCGCGCCGACGCTAGAGCAAACGCCGTCACAACGATGGAGCTTGAGGACACTGGTCCACCACGAGGATGCCGCCGCTGCCACGCCATCCTTGCTTCTACAGACTGGTTTCCAAATCTATCCCCAACTATAGGACCGATGGCCTCATCAGGGAAGGATCCGAAGAATCTTTATTCAGCGCTGTCATCATCACCGCCGAAGCAAAGACGACGAACAACCTAAAAACCTAGACTATGAGGGAGTAAAAGAGATCCACACGCGTGAATCCGACGACCCACTCATGACCGACGACCGAGGTCGCCGGTGGAGGGAGCCGACGGAGAGCTGCGTTGGAAGATCGGCCTCCCCTGGCGGCGGCTAGGGTTCTAGCCGCCAGGGACGAGAGGAAAACAGGGCTTCTCGTTACCTACTTTGTGTTGCAAACCAGTACGGTGATGCTCTATCCGGCCAAGACCAGACGTGTCAACTATTCCCTCCGTCCCAAAATTCTTGTGTTAGATTTGTTTAAATACGAATGTATCAAGTCACATTTTAGTATTAGATAGATTCGTATCTAGACGAATCTAAGACAAGATTTTTAAGAAGTAGGGAGTATAATGCTACCCAGATCACTAAGTTTCTACGGGACAAAGTCATTTACGGATTCCTTAAAAGAAGTCATTTACGGAGAGCCCGCACAGAATTGGCTACTGGCGCGTATCGAGCCCGCGCAGAATTGTACACGCGCAAAGTTTCCCCAATTCTCTCCCGAACGCGCGTGAAGCCCCTCCTATTCCCCAATCCTCGCCCCTGTACACGCGCGAAGATTTTCCCCCAAATCCCACTCCAGCGGTGAGAGCGCCGCCAAAATAGCAACAAAGCGGCGGCGGCGCAGCTCATCCATAGCCGCGTCGCCCGTGCCCTCTTCAAGCCATCGCCGTTGCAAGCCTGGGATCCCACGGCTGCCGCTGCACAGGGGCCGCCGCCGCCGCCGCTGCTGCAGTGCTCCCGTGGCTGCCGCTGTAGAGGGGTCACCGCCGCCGCTGCAGATGGTCCGCCGCCGTGGAGCTTGACCGACCTGCCGCCCTCGACAACAGCTTCAGGCGGAGGCCTCCGTGCTGCTGCAACCCTGCCTCCCTAGAAGAATCCTACCCTGCCTCCCTTGACCAGTACGTCCTCCATCTGCAACCTGCTGCAACTATAGGCGTCTTCTTCAACTTCAGATTCAAGGCTCCATTAGGTGAGCTCACCTGACAATGTTTCTGTCATGTTCCTATATGTGTCTGATGCATTCAGTTTAGGGATCGGTAAATGAATTTTTTTTAGAGATCTTTTGTACTCCATGAAGATGAAGCTCACATCTAGGTAGTTGTGATCCCTAAAAAAACTGTCTATTTGTATTGTGATTAAAACAGGCTATTTCTTCATCTCACAAAACTGTAGACTGATTTTTTTAGAGATATTTGCTATACTCCAATGTTTCCCTCATGTTTCTATATGAGCTCACATGAAGTAGATAACAAATTGTCTATTTGTGTTGTGATTAAATAAAAGATAAAGTTTTGTATCTTTTCATTACTTAATTAAGTGAAGTGAACCTATTGGTTGATATAAATGCACAGTACTCTGATTTGATAACGTGCTTAACATATTTCTGTGGAGAACCATTGCTTTAACCTTGTGTAATGTAACAAAATGAAGGCTCTTGGTCCTTTGACGGCTGCACTGTGCTGCCATTTTTTCAATTATTCAACCATGTCTTTAGAAGAACAGCGTAGTTGGATGTACAGTGGGTGGAATGAATAAGGGTGCCATTCTGAAGAGTGGGTGCACAACAGAACAGCTTTTCTTGACCATGTTTTTCTGATTATGCCTAATGCTGGCATGTTTGGCGTGAAGTACCCATGCACAGAGTGTCGTAATGGAGTCAGGCAGAAGAAACAACTAGTCAGAGTGCACCTTTATCAGTATGTGTAATTTTAGTTATGTGTTCTGTGTTCTGTGGACTTGGTTATGGTTTTGATGTCTTGGATCAGTGAGTTATATGATGCGTGTTGTATTATTCCAGGCTACTAATTGGCAATCCTAGGTAGATGACATTTTGTGAGTTCTAGGTACTGAGCTAGATGCCATCTTTTGTAAAGAGTTGTACTATTGTGTAAACTCTTTGATGTTGCCATGTATAATGATGGTGGTTGAAATACATAATTTATGTGATTGTTTTCTAATTTTTGGAGTGATTATATACAATTATTTGTGATAGTTTAATTTCTACAGAACAATATTAATTTTCCACAATAATGCAATATTTTGAAATAATGATTCCCTAGGGTTTGTAACCCAAGGGATGTAAAATGGACTAACAGCAGCTACCGTTACATAATGTTTCCCTAGGGAGTGAAACTAACCCAAAGAATATCTACTTTACAGGTCAGCATGCTTGCCAGTCGTCGCTTGTTTCCCTAGGGTACAATACCCAAGGGAAAAAGAACTATACCTAGGGTATTCTTTCCTTACCCTAGGGAAATCGAGATTCCCCCACCAATGGTTCCCTAGGGCGATTTCCCTAGGGGATACACTAGGGAAACCCTTTTCCCTAGCGTTTTTGCCCATTTGCTTAGGGAATCAGGCCCTAGGGCTATTTGCAAAATCTAGTAGTGGTTTTCAGTACTAACATTTCTAAATGCAGGAAGAAAATTTGTCTTGACAGTATCAAGATCTGCAAGCCATGAAACATAATGACTTAGCTCCTCGCAGTTGAGTTCAGCCCCGGACAGTAGTAGGTCTTGTCTACCAAGCGCTGGACATGTTTGCTTGCACCGAAATAAGCTGACAATACAAATTAGTTGTCAACTATTTTTGAATAAACAATATCAAAGACATAAATATGGTTGAGGAACTTACATAATGGTATAACTGGAGGTGTCTGCACATCGACCCAGATGTCGGTATTACCTTCAATATCATCTTTTGGACGAATATCAAAGGTGATAACCATATCAGGCTCAAATGCATAAGTCTTGCATAGTGCTAGCCATGTTTTGCATCCAAAATAGGTGTAGTCGTCTGAATTGTATAATTTTGCGTGGAAAATATAACCATGCTCGGTCTTCAAGTAAATTTTCTTTACCTCCATAGTATGACTGAAACCTATCTTATCCAATACAAAAACTCTTGCATGGCACGGGATACGCTAGTAGAATAGTAAAAAAAATATAAGTTGAAGCAGATGTCATGCTTAATTACGAAAAAAGACTTGTCGTTGTGACTTACTGTATCCACTTCGAAGTTCTCGTCCAGCTTAATGCTGAAGCGTCTATCATCATCTAGGAAGATTCCGTCGCACAGGCCGCGCTCGTCTTCGTAGTATTTGCAAATACCGAAATCCTTTTCGTCGTCAGACATTTCCTATGTTCATAGTTAAAACATTAATTGAAAATCGATCGAAGACAACTACCAAGATACTCAACACACAAATCCGGGGCACTCGATATTTCCTACATATTCTGGCACAAGTCATGCCAAAATTCACGGAAAAATTCGGCATGACCTTTGCTAAAATAGGACATATCGAGCGCCTGAAATTTGCCGGAACGGAAAAATCAACACTCCGACAAAACATAGGCCACTCGGAGGTGTAACCTACAAACATGACCGGCCACTTGGATATTGAGCAACACAAGATATACATTTCAAAATATCTTATAGGACTCAAATTAGCATGCATTCAATAAGCAAAAGTAAATCATCTCATGCGTCCGTACATCGTCGAATATTATCACTAATACATCCCGAATAGTGTCATACATATAACATCACTAATACAACTAAAACCCTAGCACATGACGGGTATCGGCGCGGGCGGTGGACACCCACAGAGAAGGAACCATCACGGGATCATAGCTCCAGTGAGATCCCTGGAGAACCTACCAGGTATTGAGAACCTGTGCGCCAACGTAAACAAGTAGCGACGGACGTGCGCGTCCTCCTCACTGACACAGTGACGCACCACCTCCGCGGAGACCTCGAGCCTCTGGACCATCACTAGCCCATGCGACCGCCACCAAAGAAGGTTCGGGTCAACGACAGGCTGGCTCCTCACCAACCTCCGCCCCCCGGTAGGTAGCGCCTCCCAGTACCACCCCGGCGGAGCCCAGTCCCGGACATGGCCCATCTAGTCAAGCAGGTGTCGTCCTCCGCCGACTCAACGACGAGGATGCGGGATAGGCATCGTCCACGTCGATGCGGGAAAAATTGCTTTAACTAAAAAAATAGCAACAAGTTCTTACTAACTAGTTCTATTAATTCAACTAGTTCTTACTAAAAATAAAGTTACTATAAATAAAAATATTCTAGTACCTAATTAGTACCTAGTTCTTACTAACTAATTAGTACCTAGGAACTACTTCCCTAATTACCATCTAATTTGATGAACCTATAGGGGTGGAAAGTGGTAGCGGATATTCCAATTATCCAACTATAAAGTGAAATAAGTGGTCAAATTTTACTCGTTTTATGATTCATCTTAGAAATTTGATTCGTTTCCACCCTTACATGAACCCTAACTCATTTGAGCCGCATCCGCATCCGATTCGTTTCCACCCTTACATGAACCCTAACTAATTTGATGCAACTAAAATATAAAGAAACCCTAGGCAGAGGTAGGGGAGAGGGAGGAGCAGGCGTGCTCACCTCGGGTGCCTGCGACTAGGGAGGGGCAGGCGGCGTCGAGGTCGGGGTCGGGGCTCGGGCGCGCGGCGGATGGCGGCGTCGAGGTCGGGGTCGGGGGCGGCGTCCGGGGCGGCGTTGAGGTCGGGGGCGGGGGCGGCGTTGAATCTGGGGTCGGGGGCGGCGTAGAGGGTGTGCGGAGAGCGCGTGGCGGCCGACGGGCGACGGCGGCGGCGAGAGTGGAGAGTTGGATTTGGGGGAAGTGGCCGTGGGGAAGGACGAACCTCGTGGTTAAGTCAGAAGTAGCAGTAGCGCGTGCAAGAAAGGGCACTACTGCTACGTTAGCTACAGCACGTTCTGGGATACACACTACTGCTACTCCTTTCTCTTTTCCCCCCTTTTTCATTTAGTTTTCTTCACATTTTATTTTTTTGTTTCACCTTATTCTATTTCTTTCATTTTCAATTACCTTTCTATTTGCTTTCCATTTAATTTTATATCCTTTAGCAGTAGCGAGTTTAGATTAAAACGCGCTGCTACAAAGAAAGTAGCGGTAGCGCGATTCGTTATAGGTCGCTACTACTATGTGTAGCCCATCGACTAAGCCGTGAGAATTTTAGTAGTAGCGTGTTTAGAACAAGACACGCTACTGCTAGAACTTTACCTGCAGCGCGGTTTGCGCAGGCGTGCTACTGCTAGTTAGCACCAGCATGCTTTTTTGACCCTCGCTACTGCTAAAGTTCTGTGTATAAGGTTTTTCATAGTAGTGTTATCTTGATGAAAAGAAGATATATCATCTTATTATTAGTGCTAACCTTTCAGAGCATGAAGAAGAAAGATTATTGAAAACTCTGAAGAAGCATCGTGCTGCTATTGGATATACTCTTGATGATCTTAAGGGCATTAGTCCCACTCTATGTCAACACAAAACAAATTTGGAAGAAGATGCCAAACCAGTTCGTGATCCTCAACGACGTCTGAATCCTAAAATGAAAGAAGTGGTAAGGAAAGAAATACTAAAGCTTCTGGAGGCAGGTATGATTTATCCCGTTGCTGATAGTCAGTGGGTAACTCATGTCCATTGTGTCCCTAAGAAAGGAGGTATTACTATCGTTCCTAATGATAAAGATGAATTGATTCCACAAAGAATTATTACAGGTTATAGGATGGTAATTGATTTCTGTAAATTAAATAAGGCTACTAATAAAGATTATTACCCCTTACCTTTTATTGATCAAATGCTAAAAAGATTATGCAAACATACACACTACTGCTTTCTAGATGGTTATTCGGGTTTCTCTCAAACACCTGTGTCGGCTAAAGATCAATCAAAGACTACTTTTACATACCGTTTTGGTACTTTTGCTTATAGACATATGCCTTTTGGTTTATGTAATGCACCTGCTACCTTTCAAAGATGCATGATGGCCATATTCTCTGACTTTTGTGAAAAGATTTGTGAGGTTTTCATGGAGGACTTTTCCGTCTATTGATCCTCTTTTGATGATTGCTTGAGCAATCTTGATCGAGTTTTGCAGAGGTGTGAAGAAACTAATCTTGTCTTGAACTGGGAAAAGTGCCACTTTATGGTTAATGAAGGTATTGTCTTGGGGCATAAAGTTTCTGAAAGAGGTATTGAAGTTGATAAAGCCAAGGTTGATGCTATTGAAAAGATGCCATGTCCCAAGGACATCAAAGGTATAAGAAGTTTCCTTGGTCATGCCGAATTTTATAGGAGGTTCATTAAGGACTTCTCAAAAATTTCTCGGCCTCTGACTAATTTATTACAAAAAGATATACCATTTGTCTTTGATGATGATTGTGTAGAAGCATTTGAAATACTTAAGAAAGCATTTATCTCTGCACCTATTGTTCAGCCACCTGATTGGAGTTTACCCTTTGAAATTATGTGTGATGCTAGTGATTATGCTGTAGGTGCTGTTCTAGGGCAAAGAGTTGATAAGAAATTAAATGTTATCCATTATGCTCGTAAAAATTTAGACAATGCTCAAAGGAATTATGCTACTATTGAAAAAGAATTCTTAGCAGTTGTATTCTCTTGTGACAAGTTCAGACCTTATATTGTTGATTCTAAAGTAACTATTCACACTGATCATGCTGCTATTAAATATCTTATGGAAAAGAAATATGCTAAACCTAGACTTATTAGATGGGTTCTCTTGCTACAAGAATTTGATTTGCGTATTGTTGATAGAAAGGGAGCTGAGAACCCCGTTGCAGACAACTTGTCTAGGTTAGAAAATATTCTTGATGACCCACTACCTATTGATGATAGCTTTCCTGATGAACAATTAAATGTCATAAGTACTTCTCGTAGAACTCCCTGGTATGCTGATTATGCTAATTACATTGTTGCTAAATTCATACCACCTAGTTTCACATAGCAGCAAAAGAAAAAGTTTTTCTATGATTTGAGACATCACTTTTGGGATGACCCACATCTTTTTAAGGAAGGAGTAGATGGTGTTATTAGACGTTGTGTACCTGAGCATGAACAGGAACAGATTCTACGCAAGTGTCACTCCGAAGCTTATGGAGGACACCACGCTGGAGATAGAACTGCACATAAGGTATTGCAATCTGGTTTTTATTTGCCTACTCTCTTCAAGGATGCCCGTAAGTTTGTCTTATCTTGTGATGAATGCCAAAGAATTGGTAATATTAGTAGACGTCAAGAAATGCCCATGAATTATTCACTTGTTATTAAAGCATTTGATGTTTGGGGCTTTGATTATATGGGACCTTTTCCTGCCTCTAATGGATATGCACATATTTTAGTTGCTGTTGATTACGTTACAAAGTGGGTAGAAGCTATTCCAACTAGTAGTGTTAATCATAACACTTCTATTAAAATGCTTAAAGAAGTTATTTTTCCGTGGTTTGGAGTCCCTAGATATTTAATGACTAATGGTGGTTCACATTTTATTCATGGTGCTTTCCGTAAAATGCTTGCTAAATATGACGTCAATCATAGAATTGCATCTCCTTATCACCCGCGGTCTAGTGGTCAAGTAGAATTAAGTAATAGAGAACTCAAACTAATTTTGCAAAAGACTGTCAATAGGTCTAGAAATAATTGGTCCAAGAAACTTGATGATGCATTATGGGCCTATAGAACTGCATATAAAGATCCTATGGGTATGTCTCCGTATAAAATGGTTTATGGAAAAGCATGTCACTTACCTCTCGAACTAGAACATAAGGCATATTGGGCTATTAAAGAGCTCAACTATGATTTCAAACTTGCCGGTGAGAAGAGGTTATTTGATATTAGCTCACTCGATGAATGGAGAATCCAAGCTTATGAAAATGCCAAGTTGTTTAAAGAAAAACTTAAAAGATGGCATGACAAAAGGATACAAAAGCGTGAGTTTAATGTAGGTGATTATGTATTGCTATACAACTCTCGTTTAAGATTTTTTGCAGGAAAACTTCTCTCTAAATGGGAAGGCCAATACGTTATCGAGGAGGTCTATCGTTCCGGTGCCATAAAAATCAACAACTTCGAAGGTACGAATCCGAAGGTGGTGAACGGTCAAAGAATTAAACAATATATCTCAGGTAATCCCATAAATGTTGAAACCAATATTATTGAAACCATAACCCCGGAGGAATACATAAGGGACACTTTCCAGACCGTTTCGGACTCCAAAAAGGAATAGGTATCTGGTACGGTAAGTAAACCGACTGCAAAACAATTTTTAAGGAACTATTTCTCTGTTTTGGAATATTTAGAAAAATAGAAAAATAAGTGGCAGTCTGGGAAGGACACGAGGGCCCCACGAGGGTGGAGGGCACGTCCTACCCCCTAGGCACGCCCCCTACCTCGTGAGCACCTCGTGTGCCTTCCGGACTCTGTTTTCTTGCACGATACGTATTTTGATTGGTAAAAATTCATTATATATTCTCCCGAAGGTTTTGACTCCCGTATCATGCAATTATCCTCTGTTTTTGTTTCAAGCTGTTGCTGCTGCAGATTAGAGCAAGATGTCTTCTCAGGAGTCAGTCGGGGATAGCCGGGTGTCTAATCCGGCATCGGAACCAAGGGCAAACAGCGACGCTGACCACTTTGGGCCAGCAACGAAGGAATAGATGGAGGCTGACTTGATGAGAGTAGATGCCATGGACGATCAAGAAGTCACTTCTCGCTTCCGAGCTGGGTTCACGATAGGGAAACTACAGAGCTCAGCTATCCCAAACTCGGTTATCCCTTCCAGCGTTAGATTTCTTTCTTATGAAAATATGAAGAGGAGTGTCACTTGTTCTCCCGCAGCTATGAAACACCCTTGGGTGCAAGGAGCTTTAGCCGTTATAGGAAAGCTTCGTAAGGAAATAATGGACCTCAAGCAGCAAGTCAATAAACTCAAGGACGAGAATCGTATCCTAAGGGGCATCATCGCCAAGAATATTACACCAACAACAAAGAAGGAGACATAATCACATGGGTATGGGCACTCCCCTTGGCAACCGCCAAGCTTGGGGGAGGTGCCATGGTATCGTATCACAATCACATCTCCTATCTTTACCGTTTTTGTTAGTTTGATCCTATTAGTAGTATCTTGATCTAGTAGAATAAAGTTTTTGACATGATCTAGTTTTGAGTTTTGCTTTATGATCTCTCTATGTAATCGAGTCCGTGAGCTATATAATAAAGATTAGTGTTGAGTCAAGGACTTGGTTATTTTTCTATGATCATGAGTGAATAAAGAAAAGAAGAAAAAGAATAAAAAGAAACAAAGAGTTCATATTGATCTTATTGAAAGTAATGACTTCACATAGAAAGAGTACGATGATTAAAAGTTGTTTGGAGTTGGCAGACATAGCTTTGGTCATCTTTGCAATTAATAAGAAGTAATAAGGAAAGAGGGGTTCACATATAAATATACTATGTGACATTCCAAAAAATTTCCTTTGGTTTTCAACAAAAACTTTATTTGTTTTTGAAAAGAGGCCATTTAAAATTTTCCCAGAAAACCTCTCTCTTAAAAACTTTCTCCTTTGGCAAGGACTTTTGTTTACATCCTTTGCAAATTTGGTGTTTGAGTTATGGAAAGTTTTCTTCTGATGATTTTTCTCTCAAATGTATTTTTTATTTTAATTATTTTTCATTTAAAAAGAAAACCCTAGAAGTTTTGGGACTTCTTTCATCTTAAAACCACCCATGTTTCATATCTTGCCTCAACTGACAAAACCACTCAAGACCCTTTCTTCCCCCTTGGAACAATCTAAATTTTCTGTCCCATCAAGTCCAAACCATTTTTGGATTTTATTTCAATTGTTTTATCTCACAAATCTTTTCTGTCACTTATTTTGAGCCTAGGTGATTTTCAAAGCAAGTACCTAATTGCTTTTGAGTTTTGATCTCAAACCAATTTATCTGGAGAGTCCTTAGACTCCACAACTCAGAACCATCAAGATCCACTCTCCCTCTTTTCAAATTTTTCAAATTTCAGCCTATGTAAGTTTGGACCAGATTTGCCAAATTTGGTGAAATTCATATTCCTCTTCTCCAAAAATTCCAACAAAATTCAGGCAGCCCTCTGGTGCAATGAGAGGCCACCCCACCAAGTTTCAACTCAAGGAGAGCTCCCTACATACAAAATCATTCTGTCGAACACCTGGCCGGCACTGTTCCTTTGCACTTTCAGTAAAATTCAGAAAAGTTCAGAGAAGTTTAGTGTCGTTTCTTCGTCAGAGAGTGGTCACTTGTCAAGAGTGCGCCGTGGCACGATGCGCGCAGCCCCTGCTCTCTGTCCAGAGCGCCGCACACGCGCTTGGCTGGTTCCCGGCGTCGGTGGCACCCTGGCCCGCCTGCGCCGGCGTCTTCTACGGCAGCAACGCCACCCTTGGCGGCCAACGGGAGACAGCGCCTGCTCGCAACGCCGTTCGGCGCCGCCTAATGCTCCCTGGCCCTCCGCGTGGCCTCATGCACGCCAGCTCACCTCGCTGCACCGTCGCCGTGGCCCGCGCCGCCCCGTTCCGTCGAAACCCACCCCAAGCTCCTAATCCAAGCCCGTTTAACATCTGAATGGAGCCAGTGGACCTCCACGTTGATGCCCAACCTCCTAAACTCCCCGACCAAGCACTCCACCGCCGTAATCCATCGCCGGAGAACTCCGTTTACGGCCACCGCCTCGGATCGCCTATAAAAGGGGACCCCGAGCTCGCCCTCGAGCACACACGCTCACTACACCTCACCAACACCCCGCCAGGCCACTAGGGGGACCTCGAGGAGGTCTCCTCCCCCAACTCCGGACGCCCCGTTCCGCCTCGGCCTCCACCTCGATCCACTCCGGTGAGGCCGTCCCCGGCGCCCAAACTTCTTCAGTAACCTCCTCTAGCTACCAGAGGTCTAACCCCCTCCTCATTTTGCCTTCCGCAGCACTCTCCGACGAGGCCTGCGACCACCCGAACCACCGTCCGCCGGAGCAAGGTCCGTCGTCGACGTGGTGCTCGCCGGCGACCATCACCACCACCCACCGACGCGGAATGACGCCCTGAACACGTAGGTAACCTCCGATCACCCTGCCTCGCCGTGGATCGCCGCCGGTGACCACCGCGGCTCTCGGGCACCGTCGAGCTCTGCCGCCTCTTTTGAAATTTCAAACCTGACGGGCGGGACCCGCCTGTCAGCCTCTCTGTTTGTTTTAAACGAACCGTTTTCTGAAAGCGTCTTCTGCCAAAATGCGTTTTCCCTCTGGGCCGGCGTATTCTCTATCGAAGCATTTTCTGTTTTTATAAGTTAGCCCCTGGAAACTTTCTGTTTCATTACAGATGAATCCCTGGACAAAAACCTTTATAACTCTTAAACAAAAATATATTTTTGATTGATTCTTTTTCTGTCCTCTTTAGAATTTTGTCTAGTTTTTTTATCAGATTTATTTGAAAAATATTTTGAATAATTATTGTGCACCTCTCGGTATTTACGTTAGCGCATATGTTTTCTCTATACCGTAGATACCGAAGGAGGTGACGAAGCCGCGAACTTCACCGAGCTAGACTCCGACTACTCTGAACCAGGCAAGCATGTTTGAACTTTTGATATGATGAGTGTTTTGGCATGTTTGCGCTAAGTAGTTTCATGGCATGTTTATGAGCATACCGATAAATGTCATATTACATGCAAAGTTGAGGCAAGTGAAGTTTCGAAAATCCATAGGTGGATGGATGTGAGTTTGTATGGCCATGTGTTGGCATGATGATGGGTAAGATGGCAGTGTTGTAGCATGCCAGACTGCTAGACTTCAGTGTCAATCCGTATCGATCCAGTTCCATCCGTTTCCTTCCCTGTACTACCACATGTTTTCCGCAAGGAATATGGCTTAGTAAGTTGCAAACCGCTTTCCTGGTACACACCAAAAGGAGAGGCCGTGGTGATGGTTCCATGGCCCTGGATTAAAGCCAGTCATCCGGTCAGGGGGCATGGGTGTTTTCGGTTGGGACCGAGAGGGGGGCACCCCTTAGAGCGCGCGTATAAAAATTTGATCCCATGCTAATCGAGATTGTGATCTCCCCGTCTCAAAAGTTTTTCTTGGACGATGCCTAGTGTGATTCCTGGCATCGAGAGGTTGGATGGGTGTGTACTGGTTAGCTGTGTTTTCTTCCGAAATACCGTAAACGGAACTAGTCCTTCGTGACTACGGAAATCCGTTGGCTGTGGGAAATTTTCGTACAAACTCTGCAGAGTCATATATTCCTTGAATCATCAATTCTATGCCCAAGTCCGGTATTATCTTATCCTAACAAGTGTCAGTTTTGGTGACAGATACTCCGGTGAATCACACGAGTACTAAGTCCGGTTAAAGGTTTATTCCGGTGGATGGACTAACCCGTTTATTATCATGAGATGAATATTTGTTATGCGTATTATTTCCTTGTGAAGAAAGCCCTTTCTGGGATGTCGCCCCGACATCCGACTGTGGCATTGTTTATATTTACTTTCATTATAAGCCCTTTCTGCGATGTCGCTCAGACGTCCGACTACGGCAGTATTGTTATTTACTTTCAATATAAGCCCTTTCTGTGATGTCGCCCCGACGTCCGACTGTGGCATTTTCATTACTTACTTTCATTGAAAGCCCTTTCTGCGATGTCGCTCAGACGTCCGACTATGGCATTGTTATTATTTACTTTCAATAAAAGCCCTTTCTGCGATGTCGCTCAGACGTCCGACTGCGGCAGTATTGTTATTTACCTTCAATATAAGCCCTTTCTGTGATGTCGCCTCGACACGTTATTTATTTTCAGTTTAAGGCCTTTACGTGGTGTCGCTCAGACGCCCGACTGAGGCATGACCTTTATTTATTTATTCACCCTCCGAGGCGTCGCTTCAGACACCCGATCGGTTATCAATTATTTTTGTTGGGTTCTCAGGCGGACTACCGCCATTTCCCTTTGTATTTACCTTGTTTACTAAATTGAATGTGCATTGGTAAATTTAATCATGACGCATTCATGCATGCATTTGTTATATCTTACGTCCGAACTGTCTTGCGAGTAATTTCAAAGTACTCACCTGGCTTGTTGATTTGGCCAGATGCTGACGAAGGCGATCTCATGGATGAAGAGTTCGATAGCGAGTCCGACGCCTAGAGGAGTCCCAGTCAGTCTCGTGCGACCCTGGATTTGGTCACTGTATTATATCCGCTTCCGCTACCTAAATAAATTCATCAAGCCACACCTCGACGCTCGATGAGATGCTAGTTTAAGAGTCGTGTTATCCACTCCCCATAGTGTTATTCCACCATCGCTTTATTCTCGAGTCAGTAGTATGCCACCACACCATTGTGATATATCCGCCATTATGTATAATTATTGGCGCGCTTGTAATAATTTGTTGAGCATCCTTAGCTCGACCTTGTAATATATTTTATGCTACTAGCTTATTGTATCAAGAGATTTGTCTACCAGTAAGGAGGTTTTCTCCTCATACTGGACTCAAAAGATCAGTTTCTCAATAAATATTTTTATTGGAAAACCGGTCGTGACAAGCTTGGTACCAGAGCCAGGCTGACTGTAGGAAGCCACTAGGTGCGATCGTTAATCAATTATTAGCATGATAGAGCTAATTTATATTTTTGCAATTGTAGTCATTTTCTGACAGTCAGCATATATTTAGGATCTGACCATTCAGAATTTTTGCCTACTTTTGTAGATGGCCGACAACAGCTGCGAGTCTCAGACCTTCGCCAACGTACCCGATGGGTTCGTCAAGCTTCTCTCCTTCATCGTTCAGGTCGCGATGGGGCCATCTGTGCGCCCAGTCGTCACACTCTGCCAGCATAGAGTCAGCGACAGTCTGACCATGCACCAGGCCGCAGTGAAGTTCAAGGGAGAGCGTGGTGAGTTACGCCGCTTCCGGTTCATGGGAAGAGCCCTGCCTACGGAGAGGCATGCTATCCAGATGGCAGCCCGCGAGGCGATAGCTTGTCTCAGGGATGTCCTTCCCGTGATGAAGGCTCGTCGTTACCGCTCTCTTCCATGCCATGTGCCTTACACATGTCACTACAAATTCTCCTGCCCCAGAGGAGAACGAGACGAGGCTTTTGAGATGCTCATTGAGTATCTCCGGGCTTTGGAGGCAGCCTTCGACAATCTGGTGGACGACTTCGTGGCTGCCCGCATGGACTCAGTCCATGGCTATGCCGCCAACAGGAGGGAGCTCCTGCCCACCACACCGCCACTGACTTTCGTCTCGTCCTCAGCATCTTATGCACCTACTCGTCGCCTGCCTTCTACCGAAGAGTTCAACCGAGTCATTGCGCCCACTCCAGCGCGCACTGCACCAACCTTCGCGCCCACTCCTGTTCGTATTGTTCCGCCCCTGGCACCCGCTCCATCTACTCGGCGCAGTACTACTCGTATGGAGCCTATTAGCGAGGAGGAGGTCGAGTCCCCAGCCTCGCTGCGCCTCACCCTTGGCAGGGCCAAGGAGATCATCAGCATCTCCGACTGAGTACGCTTAGCCGTCATGCGATGTACCGCCTTGTAAGAGATGTTGTGAGAAGTAGCTTGTTTGCGCATCATGTAGGAACTGGAGAAGTGCACTAGCCTAAATACCATGTCAGGATTATGTACGCATATCCTGAGTGATGTATTGTATAATTATCGCCCGCATGTAAGATACGTAATGAGCAGTCCTTCTCCATGCGCAAATCGATTTGTTTTCCTTAAGTAATCTTGGCTATTTAATTTATTTGCCAACCTTGTGCATTTATGGATTTGTTTTTGCAACCCTTTTCATTTTCTTATGGGTTTTACAAAATATATCCCTAGAGTGAAAAATGTCTCGTCCTTGGACTCGCTCTATGCCAGCTCCGCCAGAGGAAAATTATGACACTCAACCGGGCAACAATTTCACACAAGGGGAGTCAAGTCAATATTATGGCACTCAACCAGGCAACAATTTCACACAAGGGCAGTCGAGTCAATAGGACAGTGAAACGGCACTTTCCCAGATGTACCACCTTTATGAACAGAGTCAGCAACAACATCGGGAAATGATGAACCAAGTCATCAACATGGGAAATCACCATGGGCAGTATCAGCAGCATTCCAAGTTATCTGAGCTACAGAAGACACGTCCCCCAACATTTTCTCATACTGACAAGCCTCTTGAGGCCGAAGACTGGCTTCGAGATATGGAGAGAAAATTAATTATTGCAAAATGTTCAGACCCCGAAAAAGTACTTTATGCTCCGCACTATCTCACTGGAGCAGCTGCATCTTGGTGGGAGAATTTCCTGCACATGCATCCCAACGAAAATGATATAACCTGGGATGATTTCAAGGAAGGTTTCCGTGGCGCACATATTCCTAAGAGTATTATGAAAATCAAGAAGAGAGAGTTTCATGACCTCAAACAAAGGAACATGACAGTGTCAGATTACAACGGTCAATTTACTCTATTGTCTCGCTACGCCAATGAAGAGCGTATGACTGAAAGCAAGAAGATGGAGAAATTCCTTGACGGTCTGGCGCCCGCGCTTAAATGCCAACTGGTCATGCACACTTTTCCAGATTTTAAAACACTAGTGGACAAAGCCATTACTATGGAAAATGAGAGATGCAGCTTGGAGGATTTCCGCAAGCGAAAAAGGGACCAGACTAGCCATGCTCGCAATCACCAAAGCAAGACAGATTTTCAAAAGGGTGGGACACCCAAATCCTCGTCCAACATCTCACGCCCAATCAAGAATTTTCATGCAAGGCACAAGGAGTTCACATATCGCCCCGGCGTTACTTGTTACGCCTGTGGAGAAGAAGGGCATTATGCCAAGCAGTGTCCCAAGCCAAGAAACTCAGCCCCAAAGCCGAACAACGGCGGCAATAATTTAGCGCCCAAGCGAAACAATTTCAATCCCAACAACAACCACAGGAAGGGTCATCTAAACCACGTAACAAAAGAGGAGGCACAAAATGCTCCGGATATCATACTCGATACGTTTCCTGTCAACAAAATACCTGCAATGGTTTTGTTTGACTCTGGAGCTTCTCACTCTTTCATTTCGAAAAGTTTTGCTTTGCAAAATAATTTTTCGATGCTTCCTTTGGAAAAATCCATGATCATCAAGTCCCCTGGGATTCAGCAAGTCACTCAGAGTTACTGTCAGGATGTGGTTATTGAGTTCGAAGGATTGGAGTTTCACGCCAATCTTATTGTGTTGGAAAATAAAGGACTGGATGTCATCCTAGGGATGGACTGGCTAACCACCAACAAGGGTTTTATTGACTGTTTCAACCGAACCGTAATTCTCACACACCGCCATGGGAAGACAATAAGAGTATCCGCCAAGGAAAGAAAAATACCCCGGCAACTGAGATTGAATAAGGTGGACGTTTCTAAGCTAAACAAGGTTCCAGTAGTGTGTGAATTTCCAGACGTATTCCCCGAAGAACTACCAGGCATGCCACCAGACCGAGAGATAGAGTTCAGCATTGAGCTAGCACCAGGAACCACCCCCATATACAAGAAACCATACAGAATGGCACCGTCCGAGTTGGTTGAGTTGAAGAAACAGATAAAAGAGTTGCTGGACAAAGGATACATTCGAGCCAGCTCCTCACCTTGGGGATCACCAATTTTATTTGCCAAAAAGAAGGATGGAACACTGAGATTGTGCATAGACTACCGAGCACTTAACTTGGTCACAGTCAAGAACAAATACCCAATGCCACGGATAAACGATTTGTTTGATCAACTCGCTCAGGCCAAGGTGTTCTCAAAAATTGACTTAAGGTCAGGATACCATCAATTAAAAGTACGAACAGAAGATATCCCCAAAACAGCCTTCACCTCCAGATATGGACTATATGAGTTCACAGTAATGCCATTTGGATTAACAAACGCCCCCGCATATTTCGTTCACCTCATGAACAAAGTATTTATGAAGTTTATGGACAAGTTCGTTGTAGTGTTCATCGACAATATTCTGGTATACTCCAAGACGCCAGAAGAGCACGCGGAACATCTCAGGATTGTGCTAGGAGAACTCAGGAAACACCAATTGTATGCCAAGTTCAGCAAGTGCAAATTTTGGCTAAGACAAGTAGGCTTTCTAGGCCACGTACTGACCCAAGACGGTATCGCAGTGGACCCAGAGAAAGTCAGGGCCGTACTTGGCTGGAAGTCACCAGCCAGCGTAACGGACATACGGAGTTTCTTGGGAATGGCAGGATATTACCGCAGATTTATTGAAGGATTCTCCATCATAGCCAAGCCTATGACGCAGTTACTCAAAAAAGACAAGAAGTTTGAATGGACAGAAGCCTGTGAGAAAAGTTTCCAAGAGCTAAAACGGAAATTAACGACAGCACCGGTATTAATTGTGCCAGACATACACAAGAATTTTGAAGTGTATTGTGACGCGTCCAGAAAGGGTCTCGGATGCGTGTTGATGCAAGAAGGCAAGGTTGTCGCATATGCTTCAAGGCAACTTCGCAAGCATGAGGAAAATTATCCCACTCATGACTTAGAAATGGTAGCGGTCATTCATGCACTCAAGGAATGGAGGCATTTCTTATTTGGAAATCGATGTGAAATATATACGGACCATAAAAGTCTCAAATATATTTTCACACAGCCAGAACTAAATTTACGGCAATGACGCTGGTTGGAATTGGTAAAGGATTATGATGTTGGTATCCACTACCATCCAGGAAAAGCAAATGTAATGGCAGATGCTCTTAGTCGGAACCCCAGCTCCGACGAAAACAGGTTGAAAAGCTTGAGACCCGAATTCCAACAAGAATTTGCCAAACTCAACTTGTTAATGGTCGCAGAAGGCACCATAACCAACTTGGAAATACAACCCGGCCTTGTGGAGAGAATTAAAGAAGCTCAGCCTGGTCACCCCAGCATCGAAGGCATCAAAAGAAAGGTGAGTATGGGCAAGGCCTCGGAATTTGTCATAGACGATAGAGGAGTATTATGGTATGGAGATAGACTCTGCGTGCCAAATATAAAGGACCTCAAACAGCAAATTCTAGCTGAAGCCCACACCGCCCCATATTCGATCCACCCTGGAGGAACCAAAATTTATAAGGATATTCAGGAAATTTTGGTGGCACGGTATGAAGAGGGACATAGCCACCTTCATTGCATGTTGCGACTCTTGTCAACGCATAAAAGCTGAGCATCAGAGACCAGCCAGACTACTGCAGCTAAACAAAATACCTGAGTGGAAATGGGATGAAATCGGGATGGATTTCATTGTCGGACTACCTCGGCCGCGACATGGGAATGATGCCATATGGGTCATCACCGACAGGTTAACCAAGGTGGCACATTTCATTCCAGTGAAGGCAACCCACACCACTCAGAAGCTTGCCAGGATTTATCTCTCCCGCATAGTTTGTTTACACGGAGTCCCGAAGACTATAATATCCGACAGAGGAACCCAGTTCGTCTCGAGGTTCTGGGATCATCTACAACAGGCTCTGGGAACTCAACTGGCCTTCAGTATAGCATACCATCCCCAAACTGATGGACAAACGGAACGCGTAAACCAAATATTGGAAGACATGCTGAGAGCGTGTGTCCTCACCTATGGAACCAGTTGGGAAGAAAGCCTGCCATATGCCGAGTTCGCATACAACAACGGTTACCAGGCCAGCCTGCAAATGGCACCATTTGAAGCCTTATACGGACGGAGATGTCGTACTCCGCTAAATTGGTCAAAGACCGGAGACAGCCGCATCTTCGGAACAGACATTCTCAAAGAAGCCGAGGAAAAGGTCAAGCTAATCAGAGACCGACTCAAGACCGCTCAAAGTCGACAGAAGAGCTATTACGATCAGAAACATCGTGGGGTCAGCTTCGAACCCGGTGATTATGTGTACCTACGGGTATCCCCTATGAGGGTCCTACAACGGTTCAAGATTAAGGAAAAGCTAGCACCGAGATTCATCGGACCATTCTGTATATTGGCACGAAGAGGCACGGTAGCCTACCAGCTAGACTTACCCGAGGAATTATCCGATGTCCACAACGTGTTCCACGTCTCGCAATTAAGGAAGTGTGTAAGCAACCCAGAGAAACAAGTACCCCATGAGAACATCGACGTACAGCCAGATCTCACCTATCGGGAACATCCAGTAAAAATATTAGAGGAGTCTGAAAGGAGGACCCGACAGAAAACCATCAGGTTTTTCAATGTTCAGTGGAGCAATCACACCGAAAGTGAAGCAACTTGGGAAAGAGAGGATTTTCTTCGGGCAGAGCACCCACACTTATTTAAGGATCAGCTGAAATCTCGGGGACGAGATTTTTCATAAGGGGGTAGGTGTTGTGACATTCCAAAAATTTTCCTTTGGTTTTCAACAAAAACTTTATTTGTTTTTGAAAAGAGGCCATTTAAAATTTTCCCAGAAAACCTCTCTCTTAAAAACTTTCACCTTTGGCAAGGACTTTTGTTTACATCCTTTGCAAATTTGGTGTTTGAGTTATGGAAAGTTTTCTTCTGATGATTTTTCTCTCAAATGTATTTTTATTTTAATTATTTTTCATTTAAAAAGAAAACCCTAGAAGTTTTGGGACTTCTTTCATTTTAAAACCACCCATGTTTCATATCTTGCCTAAAGTGACAAAACCACTCAAGACCCTTTCTTCCGCCTTGGAACAATCTAAATTTTCTGTCCCATCAAGTCCAAACCATTTTTGGATTTTATTTCAATTGTTTTATCTCACAAATCTTTTATATCACTTATTTTGAGCCTAGGTGATTTTCAAAGCAAGTACCTAATTGCTTTTGAATTTTGATCTCAAACCAATTTATCTGGATAGTCCTTAGCATCCACAACTCAGAACCATCAAGATCCACTCTCCCTCTTTTCAAATTTTTCAAATTTCAGCCTCTGCAAGTTTGGACCAGATTTGCCAAATTTGGTGAAATTCATATTTCCTCTTCTCCAAAAATTCCACCAAAATTCAAGCAGCCCTCTGGTGCAATGAGAGGCCACCCCACCAAGTTTAAGCTCAAGGAGAACTCCCTACATACCAAAATCATTTTGTCCAACACCTGGCCGGCACTGTTCCTTTGCACTTTCAGTAAAATTCAGAAAAGTTCAGAGAAGTTCAGTGTCGTTTCTTCGTCAGAGAGTGGTCACTTGTCAACAGTGCGCCGTGGCGTGATGCGTGCAGCCCCTCCTATCTGTCCAGAGCGCCGCACGCGCGCTTGGCTGGTTCCCGGCATCGGTGGCACCCTGGCCCGCCTGCGCCGGCGTCTTCTACGGCAGCAACGCCACCCGTGGCGGCCAACGGGAGACAGCGCCTGCTCGCAACGCCGTTTGGCGCCGCCCAACGCTCCCTGGCTCTCCGCGTGGCCTCATGCACGCCAGCTCACCTCGCTGCACCGTCGCCGTGGCCCGGCAAGCACAGGGCACGCTCTCTGCCGCCGACGGGCCCGCGCCGCCCTGTTCCGTCGAAACCCACCCCAAGCTCATAATCCAAGCCCGTTTAACATCTGAATGGAGCCAGTGGACCTCCACGTTGATGCCCAACCTCCTAAACTCCCCGACCAAGCACTGCACCGCCGTAGTCCATCGCCGGAGAACTCCGTTCACGGCCACCGCCTTGGATCGCCTATAAAAGGGGACCCCGAGCTCGCCCTCGAGCACACACGCTCACTACACCTCACCAACACCCCGCCAGGCCACTAGGGGGACCTCGAGGAGGTCTCCTCCCCCAACTCCGGCCGCCCCGTTCCGCCTCGGCCTCCACCTCGATCCACTCCGGTGAGGCCGTCCCCGGCGCCCAAACTTCTTCAGTAACCTCCTCTAGATACCAGAGGTCTAACCCCCTCCTCAATTTGCCCTCCGCAGCACTCTCCGACGAGGCCTGCGACCACCCGAACCAACGTCCGCCGGAGCAAGGGCCGCCGTCGACGTGGTGCTCACCGGCGACCACCACCACCACCCACCGACACGGAATGACGCCCAGAGCACGTAGGTAACCTCCGATCACCCTGCCTCGCCGTGGATCGCCGCCGGCGACCACCGCGGCTCTCGGGCACCGTCGAGCTCTGCCGCCTCTTTTGAAATTTCAAACCTGACGGGCAGGACCCGCCTGTCAGCCTCTCTGTTCATTTTAAACAAACCATTTTCTGAAAGCGTCTTCTACCAAAATGCGTTTTCCCTCTGGGCCGGCGTATTCTCTATCGAAGCGTTTTCTGTTTTTATAAGTTAGCCCGTGGAAACTTTCTGTTTCATTACAGATGAGTCCCTGGACAAAAACCTTTATAACTCTTAAAAAAATATTTTTGATTGATTCTTTTTCTGTCCTCTTTAGAATTTTGTCTAGTTTTTTTATCAGATTTATTTGAAAAATATTTGGAATAATTTTTGTGCACCTCTCGGTATTTACGTTAGCGCGTATGTTTTCTTTATACCGTAGATACCGAAGGGGTGACGGAGCCACGAACTTCACCGAGCTAGACTCCGACTACTCTGAACCAGGCAAGCATGTTTGAACTTTTGATATGATGAGTGTTTTGGCATGTTTGCGCTAAGTAGTTTCATGGCATGTTTATGAGCATACCGATAAATGTCATATTACATGCAAAGTTGAGGCAAGTGAAGTTTCGAAAATCCATAAGTGGATGGATGTGAGTTTGTATGGTCATGTGTTGGCATGAGGATGGGTAAGATGGCAGTGTTGTAGCATGCCAGTCTTATGCTAGACTGCTTGACTTCAGTGTCAACCCGTATCGATCCAGTTCCATCTGTTTCCTTCCCTGTACTACCACATGTTTTCCGCAAGGAATATGGCTTAGTAAGTTGCAAACCGCTTTCCTGGTACACACCAAAAGGAGAGGCCGTGATGATGGTTCCATGGCCCTGGATTAAAGCCAGTCATCCGGTCAGGGGGCATGGGTGTTTCCGGTTGGGACCGAGAGGGGGGCACCCCTTAGAGCGCGCGTATATAAATTTGATCCTATGCTAATCGAGATTGTGATCTCCCCGTCTCAAAAGTTTTTCTTGAACGATGTCTAGGGTGATTCCTGGCATCGAGAGGTTGGATGGGTGTGTACTGGTTAGCTGTGTTTTCTTCCGAAATACCGTAAACGGAACTAGTCCTTCGTGACTACAGAAATCCGTTGGCTGTGGGAAATTTTCGTACAAACTCTGCAGAGTCATATATTCCTTGAATCATCAATTCTATGCCCAAGTCCGGTATTATCTTATCCTGACAAGTGTCAGTTTTGGTGACAGATACTCCGGTGAATCACACGAGTACTAAGTCCGGTTAAAGGTTTATTCCGGTGGATGGACTAACCCGTTTATTATCATGAGATGAATATTTATTATGAGTATTATTTCCTTCTGAAGAAAGCCCTTTCTGGGATGTCGCCCCGACGTCCGACTGTGGCATTGTTAATATTTACTTTCATTATAAGCCCTTTCTGCGATGTCGCTCAGACGTCCGACTGCGGCAGTATTGTTATTTACTTTCAATATAAGCCCTTTCTGTGATGTCGCCCCGACGTCCGACTGTGGCATTTTCATTACTTACTTTCATTGAAAGCCCTTTCTGCGATGTCGCTCAGACGTCCGACTGTGGCATTGTTATTATTTACTTTCAATAAAAGCCCTTTCTGCGATGTCGCTCAGACGTCCGACTGCGGCAGTATTGTTATTTACCTTCAATGTAAGCCCTTTCTGTGATGTCGCCTCGACGTCCGACTGTGGCACGCACGATATTTATTTTCAGTTTAAGGCCTTTATGTGGTGTCGCTCAGACGCCCGACTGAGGCATGACCTTTATTTATTTATTCACCCTTCGAGGCATCGCTTCAGACACCCGATCGGTTATCAATTATTTTTGTTGGGTTCTCAGGCGGACTACCGCGGTTTCCCTTTGTATTTACCTTATTTACTAAATTGAATGTGCATTGGTAAATTTAATCATGACGCATTCATGCATGCATTTGTTATATCTTACGTCTGAACTGTCTTGCGAGTACTTTCAAAGTACTCACCTGGCTTGTTGATTTGGCCAGATGCTGACGAAGGCGATCTCATGGATGAAGAGTTCGATAGCGAGTCCGACGCCTAGAGGAGTCCCAGTCAGTCTCGTGCGACCCTGGATTTGGTCACTGTATTATATCGCTTCCGCTACCTAAATAAATTCATCAAGCCTCACCTCGACGCTCGATGAGATGCTAGTTTAAGAGTCGTGTTATCCACTTCCCAGAGTGTTATTCCACCATCACTTTATTCTTGAGTCAGTAGTATGCCACCACACCATTGTGATATATCCGCCATTATGTATAATTATTGGCGCGCTTGTAATAATTTGTTGAGCATCCTTAGCTCGACCCTGTAATATATTTTATGCTACTGGCTTATTGTATCAAGAGATTTGTCTACCAGTAAGGAGGTTTTCTCCTCATACTGGACTCAAAAGATCAGTTTCTCAATAAATATTTTTATTGGAAAACCGGTCGTGACATACTATTATTGACATCTTTTATGATTGGGAGCACTCATTAAAATATGACATGCTAAAGAGTTGATGTTGGACAAGAAAGACAAAGTAATGATTTATGTTTTCTTATGTCTGAGATAAAGTATGTTGTCATGGATCCTCCAACATGTCGAGCTTGCCTTTCTCCCTCATGCTAGCCAAATTCTCAGCACCAAGTAGAGATACTACTTGTGCTTCCAAAACCCTTAAACCAGTTTTGCCATGAGAGTCCACCATATCTACCTATGGATTGAGTAAGATCCTTCAAGTAAGTTGCCATCGGTGCAAAGCAATAAAAATTGCTCTAAGTATGTATGATTGATTGGTGTGGGAGAAATAAGCTTTATACGATCTTGTGATGTGGAAGTAATAAAAGTGACGGACTGCATAATAAAGGATCATATCACAAGGGGCAATATAAAGTGACGTTCTTTCACATTGAGATTTTGTGCATCCAACCATAAAAGCGCATGGTGACCTCTGCTTCCCTCTGCGAAGGGCCTATCTTTTACTAATATCTTCTACCTTATGTGAGAGTCATGGTGATCTTCACCTTTCCTTTTTCATTTTATCCTTTGGCAAGCATAGTATGTTGGAAAGATCCTGATATATGTACCTAATTGGATGTAGGGGAGCATGAGTTATTATTGTTGACAATACCCTTGAGGTAAAAGGTTGTGGGGCGAAACTGTAAGCCCCTATCTTTCTCTGTGTCCGATTAAAACTTCATAACCACAAGTATTGCGTGAGTGTTAGCAATTATGAAGGACTAGATGATAGTTGAGTATGTGGACTTGCTTTTAAGTTCTGACATAGACTCTTTCTAATGTTATGATAAATTGCAATTGCTTCAATGACTGATATTATAGTTTGTTGGTTCTCAATAAAGTTTATGATTCGTACTCTGCATTGTGAATAGATTATTACTTGAGCATAAGAAATCATATGACAAAATCTATATATGTTGCTGTTATAAGAATAATCATGATGCCTTCATGTCCGTATTTTATTTTTATCGACACCTCTACCTCTAAACATGAGGTCATATTTATCGTTATCGGCTTTTGCTTGAGGACAAGCGAGGTCTAAGCTTGGGGGAGTTGATACGTCCATTATGCATCATGCTTTTATATCAATATTTATTGCATTATGGGATGTTACTACATGTTATGTCACAATACTTATGGCTATTCTCTCTTATTTTACAAGGTTTACATAAGGAGGGAGAATGCCGGCAGCTGGAATTCTGGGCTGGAAAAGGAGCAAATATTAGAGACCTATTCTGCACAACTCCAAAAGTCCTGAAAATCCACGGAACATCTAGTTAAAAATAATGAAAAATCCTTGCCAAAGATGAAGACCAGGGGGCCCACACCCTGTTCACGAGGGTGGGGGCGCCCCCCCCCCCCTAGGACGCGCCTCCTACCTCGTGGCCCCCCTGTTGGCTCTCCGATGCCCATCTTCTACTATATGAGGTCTTTCGTCGAGGAAAAAAAATAAAATGCAACCTTTCGGGATGAGACTCCGCCGCCACTTGGCGGAACCAATCTAGGGCTCCGGCAGAGCTATTCTGTCGGGGATACTTCCCTCCGGGAGGGGGAAATCATCGCCATCGTCATCCCCAACGCTCCTCTCATTGGGAGAGGGCAATCTCCATCAACATCTTCACCAGCACCATCTCCTCTCAAAACCCTAGTTCATCTCATGTATCCAATTCTTGTCTCCAAGTCCGGGATTGGTACTAGTAGGTTGCTAGTAGTGTTGATTACTCCTTGTAGTTGATGCTAGTTGGTTTATTTGGTGGAAGATCATATGTTCAGATCCTATATGCATATTATTACCCCTCTGATTATGAACATGAATATCTTTGTGAGTAGTTATGTTTGTTCCTGAGGACACGGGAGAAGTCTTGCTATTAGTAGTCATGTGAATTTGGTATTCGTTTGATATTTTGATGAGATGTATGTTGTCTAGCCTCTTGTGGTGTTATCTGAACGTCGACTACATAAGACTTCACCATTATTTGGGCCTAGAGGAAGGCATTGGGAAGTAATAAGTAGATGATGGGTTGCTAGAGTGACAGAAGCTTAAACCCTAGTTTATGTGTTGCTTCGTAAGGGGTTGATTTGGATCCATATGTTTCATGCTATGGTTAGGTTTACCTTAATACTTTTGTTGTAGTTGCGGATGCTTGCAATAGAGGTTAATCATAAGTGGGATGCTTGTTCAATTAAGAACAGCACCCAAGCACCGGTCCACCCACATATAAAATTATCAAAGTACCGAACGCGAATCATATGAATGTGATGAAAACTAGCTTGACGATATTCCCATGTGTCCTCGGGAGCGCTTTTCCTTATATAATTGTTTGTCCAGGATTGTCCTTTGCTACAAAAAGGATTGGGCCACCTTGCTTCACTTCATTTACTTTTGTTACTTGTTGCTCGTTACAAATTATCTTATCACAAAACTATTTGTTACCACTTATTTTAGTACTTGCAGAGAATACCTTGCTGAAAACCACTTATCATTTCCTTCTGCTCCTCGTTGGGTTCGACACTCTTACTTATTGAAAGGACTACGATAGATCCCCTATACTTGTGGATCATCAGAGATCATAAATCGCAGAAAAGAGAGCTAGAACTCGTGCTTGAGCTGGTTATTCGTGTTTGTGGGAGGAAGAAGAAGAGGATGGGTGCAGGAATAAGTGGAGGAGGGCCACCGTGGGCCCACGAGGCAGGGGGCACGCCCTGGGGGGTAGGCGCGCCCTCCACCCTCGTGACCAGGTGGCAGCTCCCCCCGCGGTGTTTTCAGTACCACAAATCCTCAAATATTCCCGAAAAATCATATTAAATTGGCATGGCATTCTGAGGACTTTTATTTTCGGGGTATTTTTATATTGCACGGATAAATCAGGAAACAGACAGAAAAATACTATTTTTGCTTTATTTCAACTAAATAACAGAAAGTATAAAAGGGGTACAGAAGGTTGTGCCTTCTAGGTTCATCCATCTCATGCTCATCAAAAGGAATCCACTAACAAGGTTGATCAAGTCTTGTTAATAAACTCATTCCGAATAACATGAAACCGGAGAAATTTCAAATAACACTAAGTTACCTCAACGGGGATATGCACATCCCCAATAATAAGAATATCATATTTCTTCTTGATAGTAGGAAGAGGAAATTCAAAACCTCCAAATATAATCGATGGAATTTTTCCAATAGAGTTGATACTATGAACTTGAGGTTGTTTCCTCCGAAAGTGTACCGTATGCTCATTACCATTAACATGAAAAGTGGCATTGCCTTTGTTGCAATCAATAACAGCCCCTGCAGTATTCAGAAAAGGTCTTCCAAGAATAATAGACATACTATCGTCCTCGGGAATATCAAGAATAACAAAGTCCGTTAAAATAGTAACGTTTGCAACCACAACAGGCACATCCACACAGATACCGACATGTATAGCAGTTGATTTATCAGCCATTTGCAAAGATATTTCAGTAGGTGTCAACTTATTCAAATCAAGTCTACGATATAAAGAGAGAGGCATAACACTAACACCAGCTCCAAGATCACATAAAGCAGTTTTAACATAGTTTCGTTTAATGGAGCATGGTATAGTAGGTACTCCTGGATCTCCAAGTTTCTTCGGTATTCCACCCTTAAAAGTGTAATTAGCAAGCATGGTGGAAATTTCAGCTTCCGGTATCTTTGTTTTATTAGTGACAATATCTTTCATATATTTAGCATAAGGATTCATCTTGAGCATATCAGTCAATCGCATACGCAAAAATATAGGTCTAATCATTTCAGCAAAGCGCTCGAAATCCTCATCATCCTTTTTCTTGGATGGTTTGGGAGGAAAAGGCATGGGTTTCTGAACCCATGGTTCTCTTTCTTTACCATGTTTCCTAGCAACAAAGTCTCTCTTATCATAATGTTGATTCTTTGATTGTGGGTTATCAAGATCAATAGTAGGTTCGATTTCTACATCATTATCATTACTAGGTTGAGTATCATCATGAACATCATCATTAATATTTTCACTAGGTTCATGTTCATTACCAGATTGCGTTTCACCATCAGACATAGATATATCATTTGGATTATCAGGTGGTTCAGCAATAGGTTCACTAGAAGTTTGCAAAGTCCTATCATTTTTATTTTTCTTCCTTTTAGAAGAACTAGGTACATCAATATTATTTCTCTGAGAATCTTGCTCAATTCTCTTAGGGTGGCCTTCAGGATACAAAGGTCCCTGAGTCATTCTACCAGTTCTGGTAGCCACTCTAACAGCATAATCATTTTTCTTACTATTCATTTCATTGAGCAAATCATTTTGAGCTTTAAGTACTTGTTCTACTTGAGTGGTAACCATAGAAGCATATTTGCTAACAAGTTTAAGTTCACCTCTAGTATTAGCCATATAATCACCCAAGTGTTTAATCATATCGGAATCATATTTCAATTGTCTACCAAAATAAGCATTAAAATTTTCTTGTTTGACAATAAAATTATCAAACTCATCAAAGCATCGTCTAGCAGACTTATAGTGAGGTATATCACCTTCGTCAAATCTATAGAGAGAATTTACCTTTACTACCTGTGTCGGGTTAACAAGATCGGGAGGTTCTTCAATAGGTAATGGATCAAGATCATATGTTTCTTCAACGGGCGGTAAATTAAGACCATGTATTTCTTCAATAGGAGGTAAATTCTTAACATCTTCAGCTTTAATACATTTTTCTTTCATAGATTTCTTTGCCTCTTGCATATCTTCAGGACTGAGAAATAGAACACCTCTCTTCTCCGGAGTTGGTTTAGGAATAGGCTCAGGAATTGGAGCAGGAGCTGGCTTGGGAGGTGCCCAATTATTTTCATTTGTCAACATATTATTCAATAGAATTTCAGCTTCATCCGGTGTTCTTTCCTTGAGAACCAGCACAACTATCCAGGTAATCTCTGGAAGCATCGGTTAGTCCATTATAAAAGATATCAAGTATTTCATTTTTCTTAAGAGGATGATCAGGCAAAGCATTAAGTAACTTGAGAAGCCTCCCCCAAGCTTGTGGGAGACTCTCTTCTTCAATTTGCACAAAGTTGTATATTTCCTTTAAAGCAGCTTGTTTCTTATGAGCAGGGAAATATTTAGCAGAGAAGTAATAAATCATATCCTGGGGACTACGCACACAACCAGGATCAAGAGAATTAAACCATATCTTAGCATCACCCTTTAATGAGAACGCAAATATTTGAAGGATGTAAAAGTAGCGAGAACTCTCATCATTAGTGAACAGGGTGGCTATATCATTTAATTTAGTAAGATGTGCCACAACAGTTTCAGATTCATAGCCATGAAAAGGATCAGATTCAACCAAAGTAATTATATCAAGATCAACAGAGAATTTATAATCCTTATCGGGAACACAAATAGGTGAAGTAGCAAAAGCAGGGCCAGGTTTCATTTTATCTCTAAGAGATTCTTTACTCCATTTAATTAATAGCCTCTTAAGTTCACGACTATCTTTGCAAGCTAAAATAGCTGCAGAAGCTTCCATATCAAAAACATAACCCTCAGGAATAACAGGCCTATCTTCATCATCACTTTCATCAATATAATTAGATTCAATAATTTCTTTCTCTCTAGCCCTATCAATTTATTCATCAAGAAATTCACTAAGGGGCACAGTAGTATCAGGCATATAAGTAGTTTCATCATAAAGTATCATGCATAGCAGAAGTGGCATCATCAATAACATGTGACATATCAGAACGAATAGCAGAAGTAGGTTTAGGTGTCGCAAGCTTACTCATAACAAAAGGTGAATCAAGTGCAGAGCTAGATGGCAGTTCCTTACCTCCCCTCGTAGTTGAGGGATAAATTGTTGTCTTAGCGTCTTTCAAGTTCTTCATAGTGTCCAGCAGATATAAATCCCAAGTGACTCAAATAAAAGAGCTATGCTCCCCAACAACGGCGCTTGAAATTAGTCTTGATAAACCACAAGTATAGGGGATTGCAACAGCTTTCGAGGGTAGTGTATTCAACCCAAATTTATTGATTCGACACAAGGGGAGCCAAAGAATATTCTCAAGTTTTAGCAGCTGAGTTGTCAATTCAACCACACCTGGATAACTTAATATCTGCAGCAAAGAAATATGATAGTAGTGGTAACGGTAACAAAAGAGTAATGAAAGCAAAAGCAATATTTTTCTGGTGTTTTGTAGTGATTGTAACAGTAGCAACGGGAAAGTAAATAAGTGTAAACCAGTATATGGAAAGCTCGTAGGCATTGGACCGGTGATGGATAATTATGCCGGATGCGGTTCATCATGTAACAGTCATAACATAGGGTGACACAGAACTAGCTCCAATTCATCAATGTAATGTAGGCATGTATTCCAAATATAGTCATACGTGCTTATGGAAAAGAACTTGCTTGACATCTTTTGTCCTACCCTCCCGTGGCAGCAGGGTCCTAATGGAAACTAAGGGATATTAAGGCCACCTTTTAATAGAGAACCGGAACAAAGCATTAGCACATAGTGAATACATGAACTCCTCAAACTATGGTCATCACTGGGAGTGGTCCCGATTATTGTCACTTCGGGGTTGCCGGATCATAACACATAGTAGGTAACTACGGACTTGCAAGATAGGATCAAGACTCACATATATTCATGAAAACATAATAGGTTCAGATCTGAAATCATGGCACTCGGGCCCTAGTGACAAGCATTAAGCATAGCAAAGTCATAGCAACATCAATCTCAGAACATAATGGATACTAGGGATCAAACCCTAACAAAACTAACTCGATTACATGATAGATCTCATCCAACCCATCACCGTCCAGCAAGCCTACGATGGAATTACTCACGCACGGCGGTGAGCATCATAGAATTGGTGATGGAGGATGGCTGATGATGACGACGGCGACGAATCCCCCTCTCTGGAGCCCCGAACGGACTCCAGATCAGCCCTCCCGAGAGGTTTTAGGGCTTGGAGGCGGCTCCGTATCGTAAAACGCGATGATTTCTTCTCCTTTATTTTTTTCTCCCCGAAAGCAAATATATAGAGTTGGAGTTGGCGTCGGAGGAGCTCTAGGGGGCCCACGAGGTAGGGGCGCACCCTAGGGGGCGCCCCCCACCCTCGTGCACAGGGTGTGGGCCCCCTGGTCTTCATCTTTGGCGAGTATTTTTTATTATTTTTAACTTGACGTTCCGTGGAGTTTCAGGTCATTCCGAGAACTTTTGTTTTCTGCACATAAAACAACATCATGGCAATTCTGCTGAAAACGGCGTCAGTCCGGGTTAGTTCCATTCAAATCATGCAAGTTAGAGTCCAAAACAAGGGCAAAAGTGTTTGGAAAAGTAGATACGACGGAGACGTATCACCGTTCCACTTGGAATCATGCCGACCAGCCATGAATAACTGGCGACACTTTGATCTCATGGCCATTTAAGCGTCAAGCGATTGTGTCACGTTCTGGCAATGAAGCAGAATATCAAGTGGTTGCTTGCAGAGTCATGCTAGGTTCAACAACTTCTACCGGAGATTGGGCGCCCGCATGAACGAGCTACCATCGTCTAGTGCCATGATGTATTGCCCATGTACCCCTCTCCAATCCAGTACAACATCCATGCACCAAACACATGGGGATTAGAGCATCTACAATTGGACCCCCCACATCCTCTTCAAACGCTCGGGCGGGCTGCATGCCCGGTCACTGCTCGGACGTGAAATTGCCACCCAATCGGCCTCCTCACATCAAGCCCAAACGCCTCGGCTGTCTGGCAACCCCCATATCCAGCCCATATGTGGGGCTGATATGGGGGGGCCCGGACACCCCCGCCATGTCGGATCGGCCCGCTATGGCCCATGCCACCCCCACCATCATCCCCACAAAAACCACATCCGGGAAAAAAAGTAAACCAGACTAGACAACCTAAAGTAAAAAAAAACCTACCCTCTCGTTTAGGGTTCCTATCTCTGGCGGCAATCTCATCGCCGTCTAGATCGCTGCTTCTACCTACCGCCGGCCGATTCCTCTCATGCAGTCTCCTTCCCCCGGTCTGAGACGGAGGGTCGGATCGGCCTTCTCAGACGGAGCCATTTTTCTCGCAGGGGAGTAAACCCTAGATGGCGGAACCGGTCGAATCCGCGTCGACAGGATGGAAGGGGGAGAATATGGATGAGATGCTACAACACCTGGATCTTCAGGACGATGAGCTCGACGATGTGGTTGTCGGGGTAGAGGAGGTAAAGAAGTTCGAAGCAGATGCAAGGTGGCCGGTGATTGGGAAGGTCAACACAACTTGTATTTTCAGTTCATCGGCCATGTTCGAGACTCTGAAATCGGTTTGGGGATTAGCCCATGTACCCAAGTACAGGGAAGCGGGCGAAAATCTTTTTATCTTTCAGATGTTTTGCTTGGGTGATTGGAAGAGGGTGGTTCATGGAGGACCATGGCTGTTCAGGGGTATGGGGATGTTGATTGAGGACTATGATGGCAAGAAGGAACCAACTGATGTCGAATTTGATGGACTATATGTTTGGGCTCAGATTCATAACATCCCAGAGTTGTATCGGAAGGCGGAAGTAGTGGACCAACTAGCTCGACGCATCGGTCGTGTGAAAGAAATCCAGCTTACACCTCGACTCTTTTACGAGGGTGATTATGCAAGGGTTTGTTCAAGGGTGCTGGTGAACAAGGATCTCACAAGGGTGACGCCTCTGAATGTGGTCGGGGAAGGGAGACCTTTCCTCCCCGTTAAGTATGAAAAAATCCCTTATTTTTGCAAGGTTTGTGGGTTCATGGGCCACAACCATGAGGAGTGTGGAGATGGTGTCTGGGAGGAGAAGGATAAGCAGTGGGGCAGCTGGATGATTGCACAGAGGAGGGAAACTGCTCCAGAACAGCAAGGTGAACGAGCTCCTCGTGGGGGTCGTACAGGAGGACGAGGTAGAGGAAGGACCGGCAGAGGCACGAACTATCGCCAGAAGACGCCGCCACGCAAGCGTACATCAGAAGAGGCGGGACTGGGAACCGGAACGGATGAAGATGAGGTGAAGAGTCCTCTTAAGAAGGGACCAGTCGAGGATGTGACTAACGGCGTGCATACAGCACGAAAAAACCTGAACCTTGCACTCAGTTTGGAGAAGGTGGTGGACTCATCCACTGTTGCTCATATGGGAAAGAACAAGGATAGTGCTGAGGCTGCCGCTATGGAAATTCCACCCCTGCCTCAAGCCTACGTCTCTCCCAGAGACGCCAAGAAGGCAAAGAAGGCAGGCTCACCGATGAAGACAGACACGAACAACATGGCACTGTTGGCGGGCTCCAGTACGGAGCGCCGCCAGGCCCAATGAAAATCCTCAGCTGGAACTGTCGTGGGATAGGCGATCTCGCGACAGTTCATGAACTCTGCGATCTAGTGGAGATGAGTTCGCCTATGATCCTTTGTTTAGTTGAAACTCAATTACAGAAGAGTCGTGTTGAAGGTCTTCATTTTTCTTTAGGTTTTGATTTTAGTTTTGGAGTTGGTAGTAATGGTAGGAGTGGAGGAATTTGTATCTTTTGGAAGAACTCGGTGGATGTTGCAATAAAGAATTTTTCAGAGTATCATGTGGATGCTTGGGTGCTAGAGCAGGGGAAGGAACAATGCGTCTCTCTTGCTTCTATGGAGAGGCAACTCGGAGCCTCAGATACAAAACATGGAACACAATGAAGAGGTTACGGGGTGAGAGCACTCTACCATGGTTGTGTATTGGTGACTTTAACGAGATCCTGAGACCTGAGGAGCAACTTGGTCCTAATGCACGTGACAGTGCCCAGATAGAGGCCTTCAGAGAGGCCGTCGACGTTTGTGGGCTCGCCGATTTGGGTTACCGAGGGCTGGACTGGACTCGGGAGAAGAAGGTAGCGGGCGGTTATTATTATCGAGTTCGGCTGGATAGAGCATTGGGATCGACGTGCTGGTCTGCGCTATTCCCGTTTGCAAGTTTGGAACATCTAACTGCCGCTAAGTCCGATCACTCACCTATACTACTAGAGACGGACCTTGTGGATACAAGTGTTCGGGCAAAGCAAAAGCAATTTCGGTATGAGCGTATGTGGGAACGAGACCCGAGTTTTGGTGATACGTTGGATGAAGCTTGGGCCGAATCAGGAAGAGCTCAAACAGTCTCGGGTTTATCAGCCAAACTAGCTACCGTCGCTGGCACCTTACAAAGAAGGGGCCGAAGTAAATTTGGCGCAGTTCGGGCGGAGCTGCGCTCTTTGCGCCTACGGTTTTCAGAGTTGCGTGCACTTCCAGACCGGGTAGGTCCCTCGCTGGAGGAGTTGAGGATTGAGGCCCGAATGGCAGAATTATGCTTCTGAGAAGAGATCATGTGGAGGCAGCGTGCCCGTATCCAGTGGCTAGCAGAAGGTGATAGCAACACCAAGTTTTTCCAGCGCACGCAGAGCTAGAAATCGTATCTCTGAGCTGCAAAGAGCCAACGGGACAGTGTGCACAGATGAGCAGGAGATGGCGAACATGGCATCAAGCTTCTATGGTAACTTGTATGCCTCCGAGAATACCGTGGGTATTGAGGAGGTGCTATCCCACATACCACCTAGAGTGGACGAGTCCATGAACACTGCTCTAGATGATGAGTACACGAAGGCAGAAGTCAAGGCGGCTTTATTCCAGATGTTTCCTACCAAGGCTCCCGGACCGGATGGCTTTCCTGCTCATTTTTTCCAACAGCATTGGGATTAGTGTGGTGATGAGGTAACCGATATGGTGTTGCGTGTTCTTAAGGGAGAGGATTCCCCAGAGGAGATAAACAAAACGTTCATAGTTTTAATTCCCAAGATTGCAAGTCCAAAAAATTAGGACAGTTTCAACCGATTAGTCTCTGCAATGTGATTTTTAAAATTGCATCTAAGGTTTTGGCTAACCGGCTCAAGCTTATTCTCCCCGACATCATCTCTGAGGAGCAGTCAGCATTTGTACCAGGCCGTCTTATTACTGACAACTTCATCTCTGCATATGAGTGCTTGCACTATATGAAAACGAGGAAGCTAAAGGGTAATAGATTTTGCGCTTTGAAACTTGATATGATGAAAGCCTACGATAGGCTGGAGTGGAATTATATGAAGGAAGTGATGCTCAAGCTCGGGATAAGTCCACGGTTCACAGAGATTCTCATGAGGTGTGTTACATCGGTTTCCTTTTCTGTTATCTTCAACGGGGGGAAACAAGAGGAGTTCAAGCCATCCCGTGGACTCCGACAGGGTGATCCGATTTCTCCCTATCTCTTTTTGCTAGCAGAAGAAGGACTCTCCTGCTTATTGAAATCTACCATCCCGGACGAGAGTGTGCGGGGCATTACGGTGGCAGCAGGAGCTCCAGAGGTAAATCACCTACTTTTCGCCGATGATAGCCTATTATTTTTTAATGCAACGCCTGAGATGGCAGCTAGAGTAGATTCTCTACTTCAACGTTACTGTGGTGCCTCGGGACAACGCATAAACAAGGAGAAATCATCAATTTTCTTTAGCAAGGGGTGTGCCGATTCTTTGAAACAGGGGATCAAGGAAATTTTGGAAGTCCAGAATGAGAAACTTTCTGAACGATATCTCGGCCTGCCTGCTGATGTTGGGAGAGCTAAGGAAGGATCATTAAAATATCTTAAAGATAGGATCTAGAAGCACGTGCAAGGTTGGATGGAAAAGGCCCTATAATCAGGAGGGAAGGAGGTGCTTATCAAGTCTGTGGCCCAAGCAATTCCCACATATTCTATGGCTTGCTTCAAATTGCCAAGGGGTTTATGTCAACACATCAATGGTATTCTGCGGAAGTTTTGTTGGGGCTCTAAGAATGGAGAAAGAAGGACTACTTGGGTATCCTGGGAAGTAATGTCACAGCCAAAATCGATGGGTGGTATGGGGTTCAGAGATATCGAGCTTTTTAACTTAGACCTGCTTGCTCGTCAAGCGTGGCGGCTACTTACTGAACCAGCTACTCTTAGCGCTCGAATTCTAAAGGCTGTCTATTATCCTTCCTCCATGATCCTTGAGGCAGAAGTGGGTAAGAATCCATCTCAAGTTTGGCGCTCTATCATTGAAGGACGGGACTGTCTCAAACTTGGCTTAATTAAGAGCATAGGCTCGGGAGATGCGACCCATATTTGGTCGGAAAATTCGATCCCCAGGGATTTCAAACTCCGGCCTGTTTGCCCAAGAACCCTGAACTCCATGCAGATGGTATCCGAACTGATTAATCATGTCATTGTTTCTTGGAACCGGGCTGTTTTGGACGAGCACTTCTATGCAATGGACGCTGAGGAAATACTAAATATCCCTCTCAGTAACATGGTCCGCGAGGATTTCTGGTCATGGCATTATGAAAAAAGGGGAGTGTTTATGGTGCGATCAGCTTACCGGCTGCTTTCATCAGTTAAACAGCAGCGGACAGATTGGCTAGAACATAATGAGGGTCACTCAAATGGTGCAGCGGATAGCAGGTCCTAGGCCAAACTATGGGGAGCCCCGGTTCCCTCCAAGGTCAGAGTGTTTGCTTGGTGCCTGGCAAAAACTTTGATCCCCACTGCTACTGTCCGAAAGCACAGAAACATGACGGACTCGGCTGCTTGCTCTCTTTGCCATGCCGCAGAAGATACGTGGCGACATTCTCTCTTTGACTGCCATATGG